>PVJD01003463.1:0-162737 GCA_004026545.1 Mormoops blainvillei | reverse complement strand
GTCTTTTCCTATCAATCTGTCTTATGTCAGTCTACATACTAGCTCAGCCACGGGACCTAGGAGGGAAGAAAGAAAACTTTCCTCCCCCACGTTTGGCAACTATGAAGGGACTGCCGCTGCTTGGACTGACTTGCTCTGGCCTGATAAGTTTATTATCTTGAATATTGTGATAAGTTTCACTGGCACATCCAAATTTCCAAATGTATACATACAATTATACATATTATATACAATCATATACATATACATATTACTCACATACAGTCTATTGCATCGCAATTACACCCTGATAGAGCCATTTCATGCACATACATCACATTTTTTAAAAGCCCGATGTTGTGGGCTGAATTGTATCCTCCCAAAATTCCCACATTGAAGTCCTAAGCCCCAGTACCTCAGAATGTGTCTGTATTTGGGGAGAGGGTCTTTAAAGAAGCACATAATAAAATTAAAATGAGGTCATTAGCATGGGGCCTAATCTATATGACTAGTGTCTTTATAAGAAGAGAAGTTTAGGACACAGACACGCATATACAGAGACAACCCTGGGAAAAAATAGCTAAAGAGAAGTGACCTTGAAAGAAACAACCCCGCCACACCTTGACCTCAGATTCCTAGCTTCTGGAACCGTGAGGAAACAAATTTCTGCTGTTTAGGCGGCCCAGCCCGTGGTTCTGAGCCATGGCAGCCCTGTCAATCCAGTAGGCTGGAAAGAGATTATCTCACAGTTTATGTAACACAGGCTCTCCATATAGCTGCACACGGGTGTTCATTTTCTATCCAAATGATTCACGTTTTTTTTACAATAATCGCGTGCTTCTATGATCATTATAAAAATAGTCATAAAATATGATATGGATCCATTCACAGGATTAAATCTGAAAATCCTAGCAACCAAGAAGCCACAGTGGAAAAACGTCCATTTTCTTATTCTAAAAGAAGTACGTTTTTTAGTATAGGACAAAACATGGTAATTTTAAACAGACAACTTAAAGAAAATTGCTAAGTATACTTTTGAAATCTTTCTATAAATATTCAAGAGGGAGCCTGCTGACTCTAAATTGCTGGTGCTGCCATTTCAAAGGCGCCTGCAACACACACAGGAAATAGTGGGACTATAAAGGAACTGTTCATTGAGGATACCTATGTAAATTAGAAGACAAAAGGTAATATTCAAGGTAAACCATTCCTATTTTTAAAGAAGGCTTCACAAAATGAGTTTTAAGTTGGCAGTGATTACCAGCAATGTTTTTGTTAGGAGGTTCACACAGTTTTCTTTTATTCTTAATTACTTTTGTAACTACCTACACTTATTCAATTAGATATGTTAATAGTCCCTGGATTTCTGTACACCTGTTTCTTCCAGCTGTCTGCAAGGCTGGTTCTCCCACAACTGTATGGAATTGGTACCTCCATTCCCTGCCATTAAAATCACAGAAAAAGGAAGTCCTAAGACCAGTATGGGGTTAAAGAGCTTAAAATAAAGACAAATGATAGTTAAATGTGAACTTTTTTTGCAATAAAATCAGTGCTATCAGAATAAATTCTGGGATAGACTCAAATAGTGCCAGAAGGTATCCACTATGCTTTCATAGATATAAAGCCCTCTGGTACTTGCATGTATTTACAAATATAGACAGGGCCTGGCATAAGTAATGCCCCCTTTTTTTACTATAAAATCTTTTATTACAATATCATAAGCATGTAATTCTGTAACATAACAATATCACATTCAAGCACACCATATGGCATTTTAGGGGAAATGTTCAAATTTGAACTATGTTATTACATCCATATTATTACCCCACCAACCACACCCAAGTAGGCGTTACTTCTGTTGGGCCCTGTATATTATAGACTATAGAGTAGTTTTGGATATAAAACTTAGAAGGTCAATTAAATACTGAGAAACTGAGTCATTTATAATAAACTAAGTTATATACTTAAAATACTTCCCAGAATGTGCTTTCCCCCATGTTTTTAACTAAGAAAATACTTATTGTATATCTATAGTGTACAATAATTTAGGGTCTAGGGTCTTTAGAGAAGTAATCAAATTAAAATGAGGTCATTAGGGCAGGATTTAATCCAATTTGACTGCTGCATCTGTAAAAGAGAGACTAGGACACAGACCTGCATACATACAGAGGGCCATGTAAAGAAAAGAAAGTTGCCTAAGTTCAAAGAGTACAGCAACAAAGACTATGCTCCTGATCTCCTGGCACTTAGAAGACAGTGGGAGGGACTAATAAATCCAGTTTAGTTAAATGTTATGAAGATATAATAAGGCACAATTATAGGAAATAATTGATTCATATAGGGGAATGCTGTTTTCGTTGGATGGTTAGTCTTTTCAAAGAGATACTATTAAAATGAGATAAAATATTTAAGTTACACAATTAAGAAATATTAAGGGTATAATTATTTTACCCAGAGTTTGAGTCAGCAGTGGATAATTGGCACTAAAAATTGAAGTGATCTATATTGAGATGATGTAGGCATAACTTCCCACATTTTAAATGTATGGGAATTAACCTACAATTATAATTGTAGGATATTATCTGAGGTGTTTGCTCCAAGATTTTACTTTAAACTTATTCATTATACAATTGTTTATAGCTATAAAAATTTGGCAAAAATTGTATTCTGTATACAGAATACGTTTTAAACAAATAAAATATGGTGCATCAACAAAATAGAATTTTGTACATCATTAAAATGATTCTCTACTGTCTCTAATGCAAGAGAGCAAATCTTCCTCTTCCTCTTTAGACTCTCTCACAGCAGTAAGGGAATGTTCAAAAGGAATAAATAAGTCTGTAACACAAAGAAAAAGAGAACAGCCAGCAATAAACAACGGGAGGTAAATGGAAGAATCTTGGTAGATGACGCAGAACCAAAGGAGTCACTGTCCGGAACTCACGTAGTGTGAGCATCGGTAAAGGAAGAAGACGATCCTCTCAGCAAGTAGAACAAGTAAAAGGCAAGCAGGGAAAAAGGAAGAAATAGTAAAAAGGGCAAAACATGGACGGTAGATGAAGTCTACGTACAGAATTTTGTGAAACAATTTGTCCTCCTTCCTTGCCAGCCACTAATGGCCTAAAACTTATGCTTGAACTCAAACAAACATCCATTTAGCAAGAACTAAGGCAGCGAAGGCTGGGTGTCGGTACCGTAGGGTAATCCCCTTCCCATTCTATTATATGTGTGTGCTCTAACCTAATCGCCGGTCCCTACCCTGGCTCCAAAGAAGGCCTAGCAGTCAATGAACCTTAACTACCAGCATAGGTCATGCAGTCAGACTTCCTTACGCCCAATTCTAAATATAATCAAGTGAGACATTTGAGGAAAGGCTGAAGCATACAAGACAAATAGCAAGATTCGAAAACAAACAAAAAATAATCTTTGCAAAAAGTAAAAGAAGTAAGAGAAGATAAACAAAGAAAAACTCTCAGGTTAGAGTCCTCAATGACTTTTAAAAAGGTATTACTTGCCTAAAATAAAAAAATTAAAAAAAAAAAAGAACCACTTAAACCAGCCCCTACTGCCCTGCTATTCCAGTTCCAATCCAACTGTCAGGCTCTAGAGTGCAGATGTGGCAGGAGAGGGCCTGCAGATTATACAGGAGGTCTTGGGCTCTGCTGGAGTCTGGATGGAGAGGACATCCTGAAACCCCTTGTCCTCAGGAGAGAGGTGAGCCAGGGATGGCAGCAACAAGCCCAGGGACATGAAGAATAAAACCAGGAAACAATGTTGGTCCTCTGCCATAAATCCAATGACTGTAGGGAGTGAAAGACTGGAAGACACAGAGGAGACACAAAGAAGAAGGCCATGTGAAGGAGGCAAATTAAAGCTATGCTACCTCATGACAAAAATGCCAAGGATTGCTGGCAGACAGAAGCTAGAAGAGGCAAGAAAGGATTCTTCTCTAGAGACTAACGTATGAGCATGGCTTTGCAGACACCTTGATTTTGGACTTCTAGCCTCCAGAACTGTTAGACAATAAATTTCTCTGTTTTAAGCCACTCAGTTTGTAGTAATTTGTTACAACAATCCTTGGAAACTAATAAAGATGACAAACACAAAAGACCTCACATATAAATGGGATAAAAAATGTAAAACTAATAGGCAAAACTTTGATTTTTCTGAGTTTAAGAAATTTTTGCAGCTTCAAATTGAATGGAATCACTGAATTCCAGTACTGACTGGGGAAAAAACAGGCCCCCCAGCATATATATTCTGGTTAAAATATTCTGTTGCCAGAGATGAATCTCTACCCTATTCCAGCAGAAAGGAGAAAATTATAACAAAGAAAACAATATATTTACGTGGAAAGTGAAGCAAGAGTGAGACCCAGGATGGCAGGGGAGTAAGTGGAAGCTACGCTAAGCTCCTCCCAGGACCTAACTGGAGTTACAACTAAATTAAAGAAAAATTATCCTGAATAACCAACTGAACACTAGCTGGAGAGAAGCCTTATAATCAAGGAGAGACAGAAGAAACCACTTTGCTGCTCTGAGACTGATAGAAAGTGCAGAGGTACTAGAGGGCTGGCTAGGCCCCCACAGGTGGCAGCTGAAGTGCCAGAGGATATTTCAGTAGCTGGGAGGTTCCCCTGAGAAGTGAGGGATCTGAACCCCAATAGAGACTACCCAGCACATGGCACCAGAACAGGGTAAGGAACCCAAATAACATCCAGCAGTGAAAAGGAGTGGGGTTTGTGTCCACAAGGGTGAGATGGCTGGAGATGCACAAAATGTCATTTGTGGCCACTTAGCCTTGGCTCCATCAGAATGATGGCACAGTGGATTAGAGTCATATGAGGAGAGTCTAGGGTTGTGGGCTCTGTAGAGAGAGCTGAAGGATTACTGCCAGGCTCCATGTGCTGAGTCATTCCCCACACTGCAGAAGCCACCTTTCTTGGCAAAGCTGGCCCCTCCATGCAGCATCGGTCTAAGAGGAAGCACTAGCCACACCTTCAAGAATCCCTCTTGCCTCACCCTGTGGAGTTTAAGCCAGGTTGCTGAGGACAGCTGGAGGACAGCTGGAGGCTATTATGGTGATTAGGTCTAACAGATTAGGTGGACATCTGGGAGGTCCCAGGCTTTAGCTGACCCTCCCCTGGGCCCAGGGCTGCTAAAAAAGCTGACCTTCGTGCGCAGCCTTGCTCTTTCTGCATACAAACAGGCCCAGGAGATGGGGGCACAAGCTCTGGGTCATGGATAGCTCCAAACAAGCTCCCCAAGGCCAGTCACAGGCCGTGTCTGACATAAGTCTGCACCAGAGTCTCTGCAGATCTACCTAATACATAGAAACAAATACAAAAAAGACAGTCAAAATGGGAAGTCAATGGAACAGGCCACAAATGAAAGAGAATTCTCCAGAAGAAGTAGATGAAATGGAAGCAAGCAATTTATCAGATAGTTTATTGTAATGATTATAAAGATGCTGAAAAGTATGAATAAAGACATAGATACCATAAAAAAGGACAGTCAGATTTAAAGAATGCAATATCTGAAATAAATAATACCCTGGAAAGAAAAAGCAGCAGGTTAAATAAAGCAGAGGATCAAATCAGCGATTTGAAAGACAGCATAGGAAAAAACACCCAAGCAGAGCAGCAAAAAGAAAAAAAGAATTTTAAAAAACGAGAGAGCTTAAGAAACCTTTGGGACAATATGAAGCATAACAACATCTGCATCATGGGAATACAAGAAAGAGAAGAGAGTGGGCAAGGGACTGAGAACCTGTTTGAAGAAATAATGACAAAAATTTCTTTAATCTGGTGAAGGAAGAAGACACACAGATGTAGGAAGCATAGAGTCTCAAAGTAGATGGAACCAAAGAGGGCTACACAAAAACATATCATAATTAAAATGGCAAAGTGAAAGACAAGGAGAATATTCTAAAAGCCACAAGAGAAAACCAGTTAGTTACCTACAAGGGCATTCCAATTAAACTCTCATCCGGTTTTTCAACAGAAGCATTTCAGGCCAGAAGGAGAGGCATGAAATATTCAAGGTGATGAAAAACAAGGACCTATAACCAAGGCTACTTTAACCAGCAAGCCTATCATTTAAAACCAAAGGAAAGCCCTGGCTGGTGTGGTTCAGTGGACTGAGTCCTGGCCTGTTAATCAAAGGGTCACTGGTTCGATTCCCAGTCTAGGGCACATGCCTGGGTTGTTGGCCAGGTCTCCAGTAGGGGGTGTACGAGAGGCAACCACACAGTGATGTTTCCCTCTCTCCCTTCCTTCCCCTCTCTAAAATTAAATAAATAAAATCTATAAAATAAAATAAAATTGAAGGAAAAATAAAGAGCCTCCCAGAGAAGAAAAAGGTAAAGGAGTTTGTTAACACCAAACCAGTCCTGCAACAAATGTGAAAGGGCTTGCTTTCAGAAGAAGAAAAAGGGGAAAAAAACCAAAACAGAAAATAGTTAAAAAATAAAATGGCAACAACTACACATCTATCAATATTAACCTAAATAGAATGGCTTCAATGCTCCAACCAAAAGACATAGGGTAGCTGAATGGATAAGAAAATAAGATCCATATGTATGATGTCTCCAAGAGACCCACCTCAGATCAAAAGATAAATACAGACTAAAAGTAAAGAGATGGAAAAAGATATTTCATGCAAATGTAAAGAAAAAGAAACTGGAGTAGTAGTACTTATATGTGACAAAACAGACTTTAAAACCAAAGCTATAGTAGGAGACAAAGTAGGACACAACATAGTGATAAAGGGAGCAATCCAACAAGAGGATAAAACCCTAGTAAACATTTATGCACCAAACACCGGAGCACCTAAATATGTGAAGCAAATCTTGATGGACACAGAGAGATATCAAAAGAAATACAGTCATAGTAAGGGATTTTAACAGTCTATTGACTTCAAAGGATAGATCTTCGAGACAGAAAATCAACAAGGAGACGGCAGCCTTAAACGACACACTAGATCAAATGGATTTAATTGATATCTTCAGAGCATTTCACCCAAAACAGCAGAATATAAAATCTTTTCAAGTACATGTGGAACGTTTGCTCTGATAGACCACATGTTAGGATACAAAATATGCATCGATAAATTTAAGAAGATTGAAATTATATCAAGCACGTTCTCTGACCACAATGCTATGAAACCGAAATCAATCACAAAAAGAACACTGAAAAACACATAAAGACATGGAGGCTCACTAACATGTTATTAAACAACAAATGAGTCAACAGTGAGATACAAGAAGAAATCAAAAGACACCTGGAAACAAATGAAAATGAGAACACAACAACCCAGAATCTGGGGACACAGGGAAAGCAGTCCTACAAGGGAAATACACAGCATTACAGGCATATCTCAAGAAACAAGAAAAAGCTCAAATAAACAATCTAACTTGACACTTAAAGGAACTTGAAAAAGATCAACAAACAAAGCCCAAAGTGAGTAGAAGAAAGGACACAATAAAGATCAGAGCAGAAATAAATGAAGTGTTAAAAAAGATACAAAAGATCAATGACCAAGAGCTGGTTCTCTAAAAAGATAAACAAGATTGACAAACTTTTACACAGAATTATCAAGAAAAAAGGTTAGAGAACCCAAATAAATAAAATCAGAACTGGAAAGGAAGAAATAAGAGCTAACACAAAAGGTATTAATTTATAAATGTTTTTGAATTTTAATTATGTCATATGTTAGAGGCTTCTCTAAAATATATACAATTATTGAGTTATTTAATAGGGTTTTTGTTTAAGCAAGATTTATTAAACCAAGTTCAAATTTAACCATCGCTTAATTATAAAATACTAAAATGTTCTATCTTTATTGTTGTGACAAGAATATAAATTTTCAGTTTAAAACCCATCAATTTTCAACATGGACTGTTGACCTTTTATTTCAAAGATGAAATTATTAATTAATATTAATACAAACTACCAAGAATTTTGTGTTAATATACTCCTATCAGCATTTATTAGTTACCTTAAACAGAAGGATATTTTCATTAATAGATGATCTATGTAACATACGGCAACTAGTTTTATCTTGTAGGAAGAAAAAGTATTTCTTAAAGCTTGTCTCTAAACTGCTTAGGCCCACTCTATTTCTTGACAGTCTGGTTATATACAGACTGGGGCAAAAGTAGGTTTACAGTTGTTCATATGAAAAACAATACAATAATTAATAAGTAAAAATACAGGAATAAACTGTGTTTTTCACACTCACAACTGTGAACCTACTTTTTCCCCACCCTGTATTTGTTCTGATGAAACTGGAAGTTTCAGGGTTGGAGCAGGAGCAACTTAGCATATGCTGCCTGAATTTCACAAACAAAAATTGTTATGAACCTAGGAAGTTAATTTCAAAAATGCATTAGAATTTTTCTCCAAGCAGCTAAATGAAGTGCGAAATGGCAGATTTATCAACTTTAACTTCAAAACTAAAGTACTCAAGAACTTTAGAATCATTTCGCTTTTACCTCACTTATGGCTCCAATTTTCAAAAGGAGGCTGCAAGCCAGACCCTGGGTTTCTCAGGAAGCGAGATGAGATGGTGCTTAATCGGTTATTCTGGGGCGGGGGGGGATTATATTTAATTCAAAATAAAATGCCTCTCCAGGATGTAAATTTTGTAATGATTGTAACTGAACATATTTAAAATGATCAATTTTACTAAATCTAAGAAATACAACTTCTTTGGCATGTTTAAGTCGTATAAAACTACTAGATCTAAGTTGCAGTAATTCCTGTTAGACTCTAATTTAAAATTTTGCCAAACTAATTACAGTTACTTATTGCTACACTGCACAAATATATAACTGTCCCAAAACTGGAAATATTAGGGTAATTGATATGAGTAAAATTATATCAAAACATAAAACAAGAATAAAATTTGTTAAAAATAATAAACTTACAAAGAAATAAATGGGGGAATAATTATGATTATATTAAACTATCAAAATTTCTCTCAGTAAAACCTGCCAGTTTTATTAGAAATACAAGGGATAATTTTTGGAAGAAAAAGTTTGCAAAGAACATTGTGTACTTTTAACTTATACCTGAACTGTAATCAGAAACAGCTAAAAACATTAAATTCAAACTGAAAAATAATTTATGAGTATATAATTAGTTATGTGAGTATGTAGTATATTAGCTATAGCTGCCTGATATAACTAAACTCAATAGAAAACTTCAGTATGAAAAGAATTTAAAGGTTGTATTTTAAATTGAGCAATGCAAATAAAATAGCTTACAGAATTTTTCAAAATTGTCCTATCTCTAAAATCTAATGGATTATATAAAATTTATAATTGGCTTATATAAACACTTTTCATTATTGTAGGTAATTAACAATGTCATTGCAAGGTCATATTTGTTTTCAATCAATTATCAGTTGCTTCCATACAGAAAACAGCACTAAAATCATGGTGATATTCTGACCCCCAGAGATTCTATCAAATAACATTTTAAATTATATGTTTACTTATTCTCCAGACTGGATTAACTTAAAGTTGAATATTCCTATTTTATAATTCCCTCTTTAAAATATAAGACTATGAACTAACCTGGTAGAATCAGGCACTCAAAGGTAAGAATTATGAGTGAGGAGAGCAAATAAAAAACAATTTTCTATATGAAATTAAATTAGTTATGGTAAAAGTTTAAATGAAAGAGATAACATCAAATGATAAAAAGGGAAAAGCGAGGCATCTAGAAACAATTTAATCTGGATTCAGTAAGCTTTCATTTCTATATCCATAAAAGAGTACAGTAATACCTAACTTATGAGGTTGTCATAAGGATTAAATTAAATATTCATTAAGTCCCTGGCATCTAGTTGTATTCAGTGTATGGAAGATATCATTATCTTCTCAAACTTCTTGATAGTCTAGTTCATTTCAAATAATAATAGCACCAATAATATACTGCATTACTGTAACACTCACTGAATGTTACCGTACATTCACTTCGGTCTTATGTATGACAGACACTACTAATAGTGTATACCAGATATAGCGGAAAAGTGATCCTTTCCCTCCATATTACCATAAAATCCCCATTTTATAAATGAAAAAGCTTAAGGCCAAAAATGTTAACTAAATCACTTAACGTTATATAGCTAGTAAAGAGTCAAGCCAAAATATGAGCCCAGCAGACTGGCACCAAAGCATGGTGAGCCTCTTTGTGTGGAGCACAGAGTAGATGCATGTTTGTAACAGCCACTGCCCAGGAATACATACTTAAAATAATGATACGCTGATTTATTGTTATGCTCATTTTTTGTTGTTATTTTGGCAGCTCCACAATTAAAATCCTTCAAGGAAAGAAGAACTTCATAAATAAATAAAAAATGGGTATACCAATCAATTACTGAGTAGACCACCACCTTTTACCTTTCTTTATGTCATAAACCACAGTAATATTAGCTACCATGCATTAAACACCAATGATGTGTCAGTCATATTTCTGCCTACCTGACAGATCATTCGGCGCCTTCCTCACCTGAGTATGAACACTATTTGGGAGTTAGGTCTCTAGCTTAACTCTCTTCGGTGTCTCTATTGCTGCCACCTGTTGTCCTACAGTTTACTATCATTTCTACTTTTCAGTTTACCTGTGACTTGAATTCTTATTATAATATCTTCAATGACCTCAAGGCTAGCCCATCTCTCCATTCTAATAAGTTTCATCTATAATCTATTTAAGTCACTTAATCTCACAGTTCGCTCTGTAAATCATCATTATCTGGAAGCTTTCCATGTATTAATTATTCAGTCCTTACCTCCTCACATTATCCCACTATCTTACAACAACTTAACCTTTCAACTCTTTTTCTATTCTTCCCTCTTCCTATTCTTCACATCATGGAGAGATGGCTATATTTCTTACTACAGTAGTTTTTAATAATGACTTCTATTTTCTTCATCTTAAATAAAGCATTTTCTGGATTTTACGATGGACAATTTTTACGTGCCCCAGGAACTTTGTTGATTTTTGTTCTAAAATGTACTCTTCCTTAAATAAAGAGTTTTTTATGACTTTGATATGTGCCCAAAGCCAAGGAAATGAGATTCTTTGCCAACATCACATCACACCTGCTCACCGTTACACCCTACCCAGTGCATGCTCGACTAAGCTGTTCGTTGATATAAACTGACATTACCATCTCAGCCTTGTACCAAATGAAGGGAGCTGGGGCTACAGGGGGTCTTAGCAGATGTTTGGAAGGAGGTCTATGTTGTCGATGTATACTGTTCATGTGCACCGTGGAGGAGCCATTTTGCACATCCTGGGTTTTTTGGCCCGGGCACCACATCAGTTACAGGTCGTGCCTGTGCCCACCCTCATTTTCATTGTTATAGGATAGTGGCGCCGACAAACCAAGGGAGATTGAGTCCCTGCTGTTTGCCTTAGATTAGCTGCTGCTGCATTAGATTGAACCTCCTAAAGAAATTGTTTTCAAATGCTGGTGATCCACAGACAGGTAATAGCTTCTATTGGCTTATTGTCTCCTTCAGTCCTTTATACACTTTGGGAGACATTAAAGAGGATTTGTAAATCTACCGTTTTTTTCCCTTCATCATTTTCAGGAGAATTTGCTACAAATCAGCACATTTCCTATGTCTCCTTCCTAGAAGTAAAATACTGTGGCATATGGTTAAAAGCTTTTCCAAGTTTCAGGGTCATTTGGGTTCTTCTTTGATCCTTATATTTCTGTTATTAATTTCAATAGTAATCGAGGTGTCAGAGGAGTGAATGTTTCCTATCACTATCATATACTGATGTCTCTTAAGTATTTTGGTACAGATAACTTCACAATTAAATCTAATCTTTACAATTTTCTTTACTTTTAATTCTACAAGAGAAAATAAATTCTAAAGTAATTTACTATTTAATAAGTTTAATTAAATGAAAACATTCACTATGATGTAAAGACATACTCATAGAGAGCAGGTTGACAGCTCCAGGGGTGAATTGGGGGTGGAGGGACCAAGTGGAAAGGAAAAGGACTCATAATCATGGACAACGAAGTGTGATTCTAGGGGGAGGGGGGAGGGGAGGGGAAGGAGGGTATAAGGGTGATATGGTAATGGAAAAAATGCAATCAAAAACAATTTTAAAGCTTTTAAAAAAGAAAACTAGAGTATTCAATAAACAATATATTTTTAATTTTTAAAATAAAATATCATTCATTCGAGGACTTTTATTCAAACAGCTTTTCATCTCTAAACCCTTCATGCCAAATTTAGTCTCACAGTAATTGAAACTTGAGAAACCCTGTATCAATAATGACTTTTAAAATCAGATGCACACCCACAAATCAAATGTACACACAAACTCATACATATATATATACACGCAAGTAAAATTAAAGTAGCAAAACTGAAATAAAATTGTGGATAGTATCAACGTCAATATCCTGGTTGTGTCATTGCACTATAGTTCTTGCAATTACCACCGAAAGAAACTAGGTAAAGGATAACATGAAATGTCTCTATTATTTCTTATGTGTATGTAAATTTATACAAATAATTTATAGTTATCTGAAAATTAAAAGGTCAAATGTAAAAATATGAACATATCTAAAATCTATTGTTCTTTATAAATAATTAATAAATATATATAATTATGTTATAGAAATTATCTTTTATATCATCTATTTAAATTAACATTGGTCTAAGTACTAAAATTTCCAAGATGATTTCCCTTTGAAGTTATTAAGTAAATAATTTTATTTTATAAATAAATTCATAATTTTTTTTACAAATAAATTAATAAATTTCTATTTTTATGCACTTGACAACATAAACAATCAGAAAACACTGAGCTGGAGAGTTATAAATCATATCTTTATTGGACCTGGAATAGTTTATACAACTTATTCTTTCTATTAAACTCATTTATAAATGTCTATTCATAAAACTGAATGGCACTGCTTGTACAGTTGTTTTTATCTAGGTATATTTTCTATTCTCAACAGCAACTATTATTGATTTCTCACATAATCAATGTTGGAATATATGTATCTTTATCCTTTGATAGATTGCCAGCCATCAAATGCAGAATGTAAATAAATGGATAAGACAAGAGAGCCTAAAAGCAAAAGATGCCTTAACTTTAAGGGTTCTGTTTGTGTAAACTTCAAAACAGATCAATTATAAATATAGTGAATAATTTATCAAACTAATGTCAAATTAGGTGTATTACATTATATTGATTATCATGTGTATCCATCAGAGTCCTGACAAGAAATAGGTGTCTAAATAGGATAGAATAATTTTCAGAGAGTACAATAAAGCATTTCAGTAGGGTGTAGGGACATCAGAGTGATACTGCAATACTTTTAGACTAGTAATATGGAAGCTGTGTATTCTTCTGTAGGCATAAAGAGACAAGAGAAAGAGCAGAGGACTGAGCTGGGGTCACCCCCCTCGTTAGGAAGCCAGAAAGCAAGAGAAGTAGCCAATTTAATTAACAGAGATATGTTTCCTCTGTCAGAGTTGAAAGAGAAAGATGAAGACTGACTATTGAAGAACAAATAAAAGATAGAATAGCATGATTTGTATTTGTTTTAAGAAAATAGCAATATCCTTAGACTTTAGAAATCTAAAGTCATTTGATAATGACCAGCTAAAACTTATGTGCCACACTTACTACAAAACAAAACCAAACAAAAACTGCGCTGACCAGGTTGAATGAGTACAATTTCATTGAACTTGCAGCACCTACTTGTTATCATTCTCCTTTCCTGCAGAACCACAACAAAAACAATGAGGTCATACAATGTGCTTGGGGTTCATTCAGTATGCATAGAACACTCCCAGTTCATTCATTCAATGGGCCTTTTTTGAGTACCTTCTTTGCGCCTGGAATATGTTCTGTATTGAGGGAAAGATGAATAAGCCTCGGTCTCCAGATTCACATATCTCAACTATAACTGTTATGCCCCATTCTTTCGCACATTTTTGTATCATCTCCTTTGTCCCATGTCAATCTATTTTCATAAGGGTACTTACTGGTTTGCATCCTTGATGCTTACATTGCACTTTTAATCGACTACTTTTCCAAAGGACATTTATATTAAGTATTCTCTTCTTGCCTATTTCTGCACATTAGGGTTAGTGACAGTGGAACATATGAAAACAAGTTCACGTGGTAGGCCAGTGAATTTCAGGTAAAGCTGAGTGTATTGTCTTTCAAGCCTAAAAACAAGAGAGAAGCAAAAGTCCGGTATCTTGCTGATTTTGTCAGCATAAACTTTCCTCGATTCTCCCCTCTGCCTCTTCAGTCCTTTCCTTTTCATACTGGGGTCACTGCTTGTGGTCGCTCTATCAGTGTCACCCTTTCTCTATGTTTGTTCTCATTATTTCTGTTATTTTGATATAATTTTGTGATGCTTTTCGTTAAAGTCCATCACTCCTGCATGTGACACTTCAAGTATCTGCGCTTAGTGGTCCCTAGAAAAACCAGCGTGGGCTGATGTAAATAGTTTCTAAAGAATAGCAATTAGGTGGGGGTGCTGAAGCCTAGTAAAATTACTTCCTATGGATGTGTCTCTTGTGTGTAGGGGTACAGAAACTGTTTTAGTTGTAGTGTCTGTAGGACTATTTCAGATGAGAGAGATGATCATTATGTCACTTGTAA
Organism: Mormoops blainvillei; assembly: GCA_004026545.1. Classification (NCBI taxonomy): domain Eukaryota; kingdom Metazoa; phylum Chordata; class Mammalia; order Chiroptera; family Mormoopidae; genus Mormoops; species Mormoops blainvillei. Next base: position 148,099 of record PVJD01003463.1, on the reverse strand, counting down.
AACCTAAGATGACCAGCTCTAAATCTTAGCTTCTGTGGTAATTTGCCTATCTATATATTATCCCAGCTACCTTCACCCACAACTGGACATGGTGATCCTACTAAAATTCCAAATAAACACATTATATCCCTGTATAATGATACCCCATTTTCTTTAGACTAAAATCCAGACAAATCCAGACTGGCCACAGACAATCCCTCCAATTCATTCCTTGTTTGTCCTTAAACTTAAACACCAAGAAATACCAAATGAAATGGAAGATCCTAAGATTCCCATCCTTGTCCTTGCTCCCGTGACTTCACGTCCTCTGCCTGAGCTAGAATATCTTGTCTTCTAAGACCAGCAGCCTAAAACCAACACAAATTTTAAGAAGGAACTAAGCCTTCCCTCCTCTGGAAGAATCCGCTCTATTTTCTAAACATGTTGAGATAGTGTCTCCCTTTTGTGCCCCCATTGTGATCTGTACGTATCTCTTCTTGTAGTACTTTTTCTTTTTGCACCAGTGTTTGTATCTCTTTTACACCATCTTTTGCACTATAATTTGCATAACCTTATTCTTTTAAGCTTGGTATTATTTTTTCCTTAAAAAGGAGAATTATCTTTTTGTCTTTATGGCTCTAATAGGACCTCGAAATTACTAGGCATCAAATAAATATTTGCTAAATAATTATATTTGCTAGGAAGTTTCTGGAACATCCAGAAAAATAATGTTGCTAAAAAGTATAATAATTCTGCTTTCCTATCACTATTCTTAGAGAAATTATGTGCATAGTTTATGAATTCCAGTTATTTTATTGAAAAATTAGCTGAGGTAAGAAAGCATGAATAATTTAGTTTCAGTTATTCTGGTATATTCTGCCTCCTCAAGAAGGGAATTGAAAGAGAATGTAACAAACAAAGGAAACCTCATTGGGAATTTTGTATTGATTTTTCCTTATGTGTAATATTATTAACATGACTATTTTATGGAATTTATCTACAAATAAGTCTAGTCATAAAAGAATAATTTAAATACAGTTTCAGATCTTTGTTCTAATCACAAAGGCATAATGAAAGTCATAAATTAGCAATTTACCACTGTGAGATACCCTTAATTCCTCTCTTAGTATTTTTCGAACATTTTCTGCCTTTTGCTTAAATCAAGAACACCACATGTTTTTAAACCTCACAGAACTTTAGTTTCAGAGATATCTCAAGTTTACTCTTAAGAAATACAGTGATTGGGAAAATGGATAGTTATCAGATTAAGAAGCATAATTCTTTAAGTAAAGTGAAAGATCCTATTTTTATGAATAATTTTCTTGTAGTTGATTCTTGGATATATCAAAATACCATTGAGGTAAAAATAGACAAAAATTAAAAGAAATGATACATAACTTCCTATGTATGATTATCTGTGTAACTGTTGAATATGTAAGATTTTGTTAATAATTGTATTGATTTCCATCTATGTCCTGATACTAAATGTTGAATAATACATTAACTCAATAAAAATGTGAGCATTGTGGGTAAACTGTATTAAAGAATAAAACAAATTATTTTTACACTATTTTGGTAATTGAAAGATGAAAAAGCCAGCCACAGACTGGGAGAAAACTACCTGAAAATTCTTATTAACAATATAAAGTAACAACTAAAAATCAATAAGAAAAGATAAAATTTGTATGCAATTTTACAACTGGTTAAAAGACATGACTTGTCCTGGCTCAGTGCATTGGGCATTGACCTGCAAACTGAAAGGTCACAGGTTCGATTCCCACTCAGGGAACATGCCTAGGTTGCAGGGCAGGTCCCCAGTTGGGGGCATGTAAATGATCGATGTTTCTCTTATGCATTGGTGTTCCTCTCTCTCTCTTCCTCCCTCCCTTCCCCTCTCTCTAAAAAGAAAATCTTTTTAAAAGTAGATGAATAGCCACTTCACAGAAGAGAACATTCAAATATATAATAACTATCCATAAAAATGCTAAAACTAGACAATCTAAATACATAGTGAGGTAAAACAACATACATGCCCACCGGTTTATATATCTAATCTTGTATGTGTATGTAATCACTGATACACATATGTAAAATTAATTCAGCTATTTCTTGAAAATGTGGGGCTTCTTATGCTTAAAATTACACCTTAATATAAAAAGGCAAAAACAAATACAAATCAGAGGGACTTGGAGCATAGGAGAAATAAATATGTGTTGTGCATTTGGGAGTCTCACTCTGAGAGGTTTTTTGATGATTTGCAGGGGGGCAAGCCATGTGTATTAAAATTCACTTAATTCAAAGCCTCCCTTGTATTTTTTCGTTTTACACAGAACTTTTTCTTTCGATATCAGAGAGATGTGCTTGGGCATAGTTTGGACATGGAATTAAAGAAAACAGAATGAATGTTTGGCAGTAGGTTCCCCTGAACAAGGATGGAAGGGAGGAAGGTAGGAACAAAGGCACAGAATGGAGTAAGAGATGGATGGAAAACAGAAAAGGTGAATTTATCATTTTTTTATACTTTGCCAAATTTATGTCAATGAGTACATTGAGTTTGGGTTTAATTGCCTGTGATAATATATAGCTTGGACACACACACAATTGAACTTAGTTTCAGAGCAATGTTGTATTTTAAATCATCCATTCTCTATTTACATACTGATATATCAATTGTATAACGTCTACATGAATTCTGTTTATCATTGTTAGATTTTCGGAATAAGAAATTGATCAGTATTTCATTAAGTAAAGATAGAGAAAATTGTGTTTTCAGCTTAAGTTTCACAGTTCATCTGCAGAAATATATTTAAACTAACAAGTGAGTGAAATATATTTTAATAATTATTACACCAAAAAAATAAAAAGCAATGTTGGACACTTTTTAAAAAGTAAAAGTATTACCCAAAATACCACATTCTATATTTTTATCCCCATGTTCTCTGATAATTATTGAGGTACTAAGACAAGAATTAAACATACATTGGCCACAGCAAACACTCACACACCACTGTGTTCAGTATCTGTGGTGAGTATAAAATAATTATGATCAGAAATCAAAAGCCAAAATGCACACAAGAAAACCAGCATTATGCTACAAAAAAAAGTGCATATACTTGAAACTATTAAAAGTTCTCTGTGGCTATAGGTAACTCTGAAATATCCTCAGTGTCTTCAGTTATTTTTAAAAAAAAGATTTAGATATGTAACTATCTTGAGAGCTTACTGGACACAAATATTGAGCTTGCCTTCTTTTCAAAATGCTCCAATTGTCCGTCATCTTTCATTAATATTATATAATCTGTTCCAGTTTCTAGCATTTCCCCCCTTTACCTTTTGACCTAAAACTAATGAGAAATGTGTCTTCTCTATGTTTTCAGAATATTTTGCAACCCTCTGGTGCGAGCCCTGTCTTTCCAGGCACTGTTTCTGTCAATTACTGGCATCCTGTCCTGTTTGTTATGGGAACAGGGCTGTTTAAGAGATTTCTGGGAACATCTAAAACTCTTTTTAACTATACTCAATCCCCTTGTTTTCACATTTGGACCAGTTATGATTGCCACCAAAATTACTCTGTTTAAAGCATCTTATCTCTTAGGAGCCGTCATCTTTCAAGTCTTACATGCTGAATCTTTTCCTGGAATTATTAAAGTCTGCCCTTTTCAAGTGACCTATTGGACTAGGCTCTTCCCAATCATCTGCCTAAAACTGATTTGTCAGCTTCCCCGAGGAGTCCTGTCATTTCTGTCTAACCCACTTTATCCATCCTGATTTCAATTAGATGCATGGTATGAACACCTCTACTGGATTCTTCTTTATCTCTGGGACATATTTTTATTTTTAATTTAGTTGGCCAGTTTATTTTCTTATTTTATCCTCCTGCAGACCTGGACAATAAATTCCAGTTTATATAGCACTGGCACAGTTTTCTTCCTCTATTCTTCTTCTTCTGCCTCACTTGTGGTATACTCTGCCTCCAGCCATTCTTTGAAATGGTTCCTGCCAGTCACGGCTCCAGTTGAAGCTTTCCTACCAGTTATGGCTCCAATGGTTTCTGTTCCAGGTAAGCAAATCGTCATTCTTATCTGTCTCTGGAGGCACTGGGGTCTCCAAATCTCAGGGTGAAGTTTGCCATAAAACCTGAACTTTCTGATGGACCAAGAAAAGTCACTGATTTTTACCCTGCCCAGTTCTGTCTTTATAAATGGGAGTGATGTCTTCTGGACTCTTTACATTGCAAGTCTAAATGAGATTTTTATTTTGATTTTTAATCTTCCTGGTTAATTTTGATACTTTGTTATTCAATCTTTAATGTACTTACATTTATACAGTTATTTTATATTTTGTATATGAATATTTGGATTACTTGGTATCTAAGTATGTTGTTTGTGGTATTTAATTTTGCAGAATTAAGTACAGAGTTCTGTTAACATTGCTTTCCTCTTGGTGGAATCTGAGTTTAATTCTGCTGGGTTTCATTAGGTATCATCAATCCATGGCCACCTTCATTTAATATCTCAATTTGGGGTTTTCCTGATCTCAGGGATTCTAAATATTCTATCTCCAGAACCACATGGAAGCAAGCGATAGAGGCGATGTTTTTACTGTATGTTTTTGCTCAATAAGTTTCATCCAGGTCTAGCCTTTTCTACTTCAGCACCCTTCTCACTAAAACATCCAGCTGGTAAAAAATATATATATATTCCCAAGATTAATACACTTAAGGTTGTTCTATAGCATTGCTAACTTCTTGCTTTATTAGCAGGAGATTTAAACACAAGGAGCACTGTGACTTTTGTGACCTATCAATATTGGTAAGAAAAATAAAACCATAGTTTAGCAAATTTTTATATTTTTCTTTGAGACTTTCTACTAAAGCTAGACCTCTTATAAAAGTAAATAAAGACATCTATAGTCTTAATAGCAAGACACAGTCCCTTGGTTTCCATTTAAGGGACATTTATAGCATTCATATATAACACTGATAATGGCAATTTGTTATTTGAGAGTATAATCATAAATTGTTATTTGACTTATGATGCAAACTCACCCATCATTTATTTGGAATGAAACTCTATCATACTGACATAATTTTATTTAAAAAATTGATATTTTTCAAAGAATGAAAGAAAATTACAGATATGAATAATTTCATCTATGTTTTCACTTGCATTGGGTTCATGAGAGACGAGAAGCCTTAATGTAGTAATCGTCTACTTCTCCAAGCTCATTTCTTAGAGGTTCTATGTTCATTTTATGAGTAAGACACATGAGACTTGAATCCTGGCTCAACAACTTACTGAGTGGGATATTATAAGCTAATTACCTAACTTTTTGGAAAATCAGTTTTCTCACATTTAAAATGGTATTAAATTGTATGTTACTATTTGCTGCATAAATTACATGTCATATATAAAAATATATCATATATACATATAAATTCTAAGTATTTGTTATATGATTAAGTGATGTGGTATATATATATGACATGATATATAAACTATTTAAAGCCACACAGATTCACAAACACACACACACAGCTTTAAATAGTACCAGATACCTAGAAAGCATGCAATAAATTATATCTAGCTCCTACAACAAGGTCAAGACATAGAATATGCATCTAGAAAGATCTGTTATATAATTTAAGTATTATTATTATTATTAACATTGTTTTATTACCCTGCTGTACTCCAGTGACGTGAACCTATGTTTGACTTTATGAGTACACAGTATTCTTTTTGATTTCTGATCCTTTCCATGCCCTTTTTCCCCTCTCAGAATGTCTTACCTATTTTTTTTTTCTATCTAGTAATTACCTGCACTACTGCTAGAACTCATATAGAGTGTCATCTAATCTTTGACTTTCCTTGACCAAAAACCCCTGATACCTGAGTTGTTTCTAAAACACTGACTTTATTTCTAACATGAGATGTTCGACAACTTATATAAGGTGCTTTAAATGTTGTTGACTGTTGATATCTCTCCCTGGACTATTAGTTCATCGAAGGGAAGTGTTATGGATTGTTCATCTGTTTTTCTCAAAGAACTAGTGTGCTGTATTCTGATGAAAAATGGCTGATTTCACTATTTCTATTTTTGCAATTCAATACTGTTTTCTTTATGCATTCAATATTCTCTGTCTGGTATCTAATATTTATCTTGAAGCCATACTGGAATTAATGAGATGCAGAGAGAGGAGAGCATGGTCTCTGACCCAACATTTCAAGCTTCATTTCACGGTATCTACACTATTTAATGGTAGATGAGGAAGTAATTTGACTGAATATCACTGCAATAACAATTCAAGCTATTGTGCAATGTACGTTGTCTTTGAAAGGGACAGACACATTATATTCCATTTAGGACAATCAGCATGATTGTCTCTTTTTGGAATATTATGAACTTACTGTCTTATATACAACTTGAATAGCTTAAAATACAATTTGTTTCTAAGCTGAAGATTTAGTACTATGGCGATCCTTAAAATACCAGCTAATGTTCCCAAATGTTTTTTGGTTTCAGAGCATACATTTTTATACAGTTGCTAATTATATGGCTACTGCACATTTTTAGAGTCAAAGCACAGATAAGTTCCTTTTTAACATAAATAAGATACATGAAATCAGTTAACTAAATTTGAATAATCTAGAGGAAAGACAAATACTCCTTCTACTTTTAAAGATCACCACCACAATATCATTTTCTTGTTTTGCTCTCTCATTGCCAATTGTGGCTTATTCTATTTCATTAGGCCCATGATATTATAATCCTTCATGTCCCTCATATTGAAGACAGGGACTTTCAGGTCATACTCATTTATCTTCCACTGCTAAATCCATTCTTCCCACTCGTAGGTCATGAGAGTCTCTATACCAATATCCCCCTACCCTGTACAATGACGTCTTGCAGAAAAACTGAAGATCCTAATTGCACGAAAGCTATGTATTGATTTTATAGAGCTTCTTCTTCCAGATTCAAGGTGGATCATTTGACATAACTTCTGACCATGCACTCTAAGCTTTATTTTACCCTGAGCTATATGGAGAAGTCAGTAACCAGAATTTTTACGAAATGAAGAAATTCCTGAAATGTGATCTCAAGGACTAATATTCCTTTCTGGCATATGACTAATTAATATATGAAATAGAAATATACCTATATTGTTAGCTTTTTTAATTTAATTTTTTTTACTTTTTTAATGTTAAAATACACATAAAATGTGCCATCTTAATCATTTTTAAGTGTGCAGTTCAATGGCATTAAAGAAATTCACATTGTTGAACAACCATCACCACCTTACATCTCCAGAATTCTTTTCATTATGCAAAACTGAAACCCTATAACCATTAAATGATAATCCTCATTCCCCCCTCCCTCCACTATTCTACTCGCTATCTCAACTATTCTCAGGGCCTCATATAAGTAGAATCATACAGTATTTTTGTGCCTAAGTTCACTTAGCATAACATCCTTAAGTTGTATCCATATTATATAGCATGGGTGATTCTGTGATTATTGATATATTCTATATTTGTACTGTCTGGTATGATAGGTACTAGTCACATGGGGCTATTGAACCCCTGAAACATGGCAAGTGGGACTTGAAATCTAAAATTAAAATTTAAATTTATTTTAAATAGTTTAAATTTGCCCCACATAACTAGTGGCTACTCCATTACACAGCTCAGCTCTATATAATCTGCATCAAATATTTTCCTCATTTATCAATTTTAGATATGATTTTTATTGCTATGATAGGTTACAGGTAAGTTCATATACACTTTCCTTTCATTCAACCACTGTCACTGTAAAAAATAAATTTCTGTCTCAGTTATCTTTGTAACTTTAAAAATAATGCATCAAACATTTATGTCCTTCATTCAACAAATATAAACAAACCTGTTGAGTGGTATTAACGCCCTTGCCTTTTCTAATAGCTTTCTGTACTTTAATTTTACGTCATAAAAGTTAATAACTGTAATTTCTTCTGTAATCATAATTCAGGCTTCACTGTTTTGAGCTGACAAATATTACTTATAGCAAACCCCGAAGATCATTACATTCATCTCTCCTTTCTTGCACTGATTTTTGTTTTGTTTGTGTAGAATTTTTAAATCAATGTTTTTCTGGCACTGTTAAACTTATTATCATATTGCCCACTTCTTCATTTAATTAAATATTCTGGGAGATTTTTGTTCAGAGACCTCCTTGCAATAGCCCGCCGTCTTCTAGCTTCAGCCCAGACGTGCTGCTCTCCAGGTCTGCTCAAAAGCTGTCGACTCGGCCCTCCCATTTTCTGCTTCCCCAGATTCTGCATACTGCGTTCCATATCATATGTCCCTATTTCTTTCTTTTTCTGTCAGTTTAAGTGGCTTATCAAGTAATTTGACAAGAAGAATTGGTATGCTCTAGGCAAACTTTCTGAGTCACTGCCTATTTTTAAATGACTTTGTTTTACTAAAACAGATATACTTGGTTGCAAAGTTGGTTTGATATAAAATCCTAGGCTGAAACAGTTTTCCTGCCAAACACTGAAGCCACTGATAAATTGTAGTCTTGTCCACTAATAACTCTTGAGAAGCTATGTGGTACGTGTATACTTTCTTTTTAGGAGACACGTTTGTTTTACCTGAAAGCTTTTAATATCTGCTTTTTTAAGCCTGGATTTGTTCCAAATGATTACAGGCTTCATAATAAAAATTCATCATTTTTTGGAATCTATATTTGGGAAGAAATTAAAAATTTGAGGGGTATATATTTTTTGTTTGTTTTACTTTGCTCTGCTTTTTGAATCCCCTTCACATACAATGAGAGACCCCACTTTTTCTTTGTGATATATGCCACATCAAACAAAACTTCCGGGGCCTTGTCTTCCCTGGAACACCTGTAGATCAGCTGTGGTGTATTTTTGACCATCTCATGCAGATTAAGGTAGATCTCACTGTGTGATGTGTTTAGAGTGCGGCCCTTCTAAAACTCTATTTCCAATAATGAAATGGTGTTAATGACTTTTTTGAGATGACTTCATTAAACAAATATACAGTCTAAAGGAAATTAAATTGTTTTCAAAATTACTAAACAGTTTAACTTGCTTGCTATATAATCAACAGTCTTTTATTTATTTTTTTAGGAATAGCACTCCTTAAGGTGTCACAATGTTTCAGATTAAACAAAGAAATGTAGAAATTTAAAAAAAACAACTTTTGACAGGGGATAATAATGGAATTTAGGATTTGCAGGGCATGCCAAGTTCCAAGCAATATTTCTGTTGAAATTCCAGTTTACCAAAAATATTTTATGGGAATCCCCAGGAGGATACTCAGATTAATTTCCTTGGCTACTTAATGGTTTTCAGTATTTTCCTTCTTTCATGCTTCAGCTCAGTGAGTGGGCTGTCTCCTGTTAACACCAGGTCCCAAAGTGACAACCCACTGTTGATATTCAACAGTGATTATACAAAGGAAATGTATGATTAATTTTAATTCTCTCTCTCTCTCTCTCTCTCTCTCTCTTTATTGCAGTGTCCTCACCTTTTGACACATGGATATTTTTAAGATAAGTGTTATGTCTATTTATGATTAATAAATGACTCTATGCTTAGAACCCCTCAGAGAAACTTACCCAAAGACTAGAGTCTAGGGCTAATAATTCTAAATTTTTACTTTTACTTCCTCCAATAAAATGCCTTACCATAAAGAGGATGTAGCTTTCCTGACCAGCGTGGTTCAGTTAGTTGAACATTGTCCCACTAGGCCAAAGGTGCCAGTTTGATTCCTGGTCAGGGCACATGTCTGGATAGCAGACCGCATCCCTCGTTGGGGCAAATGCAAGAGGCAACCAACTGATATTTATCACGCATGATGTTTTTCTCCCTTTCTTTCTCCCTCCTTTCCCCTCTTTCTAAAAATAAATAAAATCTTTATTTTTTTTAAAAAAAGAAGGGGTAGCTTCTTTTTCTCATAAACTAAATGACCAAAGGATCCCAGAGAATTAAGGAAAAATTAGGTACTTTTCTCATATTAGAAAATTCATCATGTCTCAATTTAGAAAAAGTAGGCCAGGAAAGAGCAACCACATCATCATTCTCTTGTGAGGTATTATGTCAGATTTTTTAAGGGGTGAGTTTAAAGTTTTTTGGGGGGAATTTCAAACTTTTAATGTAATATTTTTCTTTACTTATGATAATTTATTCCAGTAATTTCTATCTCATCTCATCAGCAGCTCACAACTGATTCAAAACCGAAATGCCCTTCTAGATGTGCTTCTTCTGATTTTAGCGTCTGTCAGTAGAATTTTCAGAAGGCAACGAAATCTGCTGGGAAGGGAAGCAGCACACATATGACGATAATCTGATAACCTAGCTAAATTTGAAGTTGCCCGAAACACAGTCACAGTGACAACTAATTCTTTAGTTGCACAGGAAGATTCTAACCATTTTTCCCACATTGGGTCCAGGTTTAATAGGGTTCAACACATCAAATATCACCTAATGTTTCTCTGATTTTTACCTTGAAATTTCCTATATAAGGAATAAAATTAGTTCCTTATCCGAGATATATTTTCCTCAAATTCTTAGTTTCAAGTTTCCATTGGAATGCTACATTTTTAAAAATGAGAACCCTAACTTGCCCTTGAGAATGTGTCCTGAATTTTAAACATGTTTAGCCTACCGAGTTCCTTCACATTCACATATCTGAATGTCGCTAACAAGCATCACATTTCTATCCTTTGTATTGATTCGGTTTCTTTCCCTGTTTCATTTTGCTGGCAAACAGGGCCTGAGCTCCCATCCTTATTGCATGCCTAAATTTTCAAAGCATGAATTCCTTGTGATTAATGTAGCTGTGAATTATGGTTCAATCTCTTTCCACATGCACCAAACCGATGGGATACCTTTCTTGTACAAAACTTCCGTTGGGGTAAAAACTGAACTCAGAATACAACTTCAAAATTAATTAAAATGTATGGCTTGTCTCAGGAGCAACAGCAGCATGGTATACCCAAGCAAATCTCCCTATTGTATTTCTCTTTTTCTTTCTCTAGACTGTCGGTGGTCAATATGAATAAGAAAGAAACAAATAATTCTGCCAGCTTTTAAAACTCTCTAGCAGATTTGTTTTCACTGTAAAAATAAACCAACAAGGAATGGCACATTTTCCCCATTGTTTTCAAAGATGTGATTTTGTTATCTATTTAGCTGCTGTCACGTCTCTTTCAAAAACTAAGAAAATCAGCCTGATAATAGTTAGCTGATGACAGATAATTAACTAGCAGGTCCTTTCGGGGCACCAAGGAAAAATGAATATTTTCCATGGGGATCATTGAAAACAAAGTCAATGCCCCCTGTGAATGTGCAGGCGTGGGAGTGCAAGCACATGGCAGCTTGTACGCTACAGGGCAAAGCCGAACCCCACGAGAATCCTCATCACTCACTGCCACCCAACATATGCTGTTCTTCAGAAGGGACGGTCAGGTCCCTGCTGCAGTAATTCCTGGGTGTAAGTGTGCAACATTCAAGTGTGCTATGGCGCCATGGATGAAATTCCTTTCAAGTTCATGAACATTTTTAAAGCGTTGAGAAACAACAAGATGGTTGAATACAATTTTCAAATGTGAAGACACCAAGCTGGCTTTCCCTAATTAACAGACCATCAGAATCTCTAGTTACAGGGAAGCTCCATACCCACTGAAGAGGTAAACGCCTGAGAAATCTATTGTTCAGATGAGAGATATGTGAATTATGGGAATTTTAAAAATACTTCTGAACTCTTGTCTAGTTATAATTGTCACTGAAAAATGCCATAGCAGAATTACCTTATCCACAGGCACTGACTACATTTCAAATAGAGGTCTCCTTTTAGAACAAATCTGAATGACTTTTTACCTCTCCTTTTCCTATTGACTAGGGGATGCTCTAGGAGCTAAACTCCGTGACACATTCTAGGCCCCATCAAATTGGCCCATTAACAGTAAAGAACCTCCAAAATGTGCCTAGAACCACCAACACAAAAAGTCCCTGGGCCCAACTACATGAAAGTAAAATATACTTTAATATTTTTTAAACAATCATCTCAAAGCTCCCTATACCTCAAGTAAACAAAAATAAACACAATGCGCACACACACAGTAAAATGAAGAGCAACAGGAGTTCATTTAACTCTAGGCCAAAAAGCTATATTGCAAAGTCTTCAGACTTGTGTGCTGGGGTGCTGTGTGAACAACAAGAAGATACTTGTCAGGCTCTTAACCCTCTTTGTTCTGGTCAGGTGTGTAAGATACTTGCTGAGCATACGCTTGTACTTGACCATCACTAGTAATTCTATCTCCTATCCCAGAAAGGAACAAGCCATTCCTGTTTTATGCTTTTCTCATGTAAACGTGATGTATGTCTCAGAACACTGGCATGAGTGTGGCTGGAATTATTTAAGTAGGCTTCAGTAAGGCCAACGTTTAAAAAATAAAAGTAAACTGAAAAGTAAAAGTAAACTAAAAATTGCATAGAAAACATTGGCGATGCAACACAATGACTTTTAAGTGAGGATTTTATATAGTTATACTTTGGTTTACTTCTTTTGGTTTCATTCCAATATTTTAATACTGCCAATGAGTTACATATATTCTTTATTGATAATAACAGAAGATATTTTGGACAACTGCAGCACATCAAAGGAGGTACAACTTCAGAGGGAAAATATTTCATGTTGCAGGGTTTTGAGGTGTTGAATTCTTTTTATAATATGTTTCATTGATTTACTGGTCAAAAGTCAGTCAGAGCTAAGTTGTAAAAGGAATATGATACTGCATGGAACCACTCGTTTAGAGACAGCTACTAAATATTTAACAGCATATGAAAACTGCTATTGCAGTAGGATTCAAGGTTAATCTGAGGTTAGGCTGTAATGTGCCTGAATATAATTTTTCAATAATGAAAAGTTTTATGTGTTCTGATGATTAAGTCATCCTGCTTGCTTAAATTTGCAAAGCAGGAGCTAATAAGATGTTAGTTGTTTGGCTAAACTGCATGGGCTTCCTTTGTGAAAGTAATTTTTCTGAATGTTTGAAATTTAACTGCCTTAATATGCTCCGTTCTATCTTTGACCAGTGTTGAAGATGGTCAGTGTTACTGTTAGCAACAACAGGCTCTTCTGTAGCATGGCCCTAGGGACTTTGGTTCACAGAAATAGACACTGATGGAAGGCAGAATTTTAAGAGATTTTATTGACTTTGTCTTGTTCCTAATCACCATTGATAACAGGAATTTTTTTGGTTCACCCTTGGCTCAGTGACTCTTGTACAAACATTTTATAAGCCAGTTTCACTTCTCTAGTACTCAATCATTCCATCTTAACCAAACTCAAGTTACATGACTTCGGAGGTGAGGATGGAGATGAAGGTACACATCATGAAGGAAAAAATAAATCAACTGCTGGAACCCTACCTTTTATTCTGAGAACAACCCCCCAAAAGTCTTCTTAAATTCTAGGCATTTCTTTTCATCATTAGTGACATCCATCCAAAACTCATTAAAAGTCTAGTCTCTATTGTATATCTTGGACTTTGGGGTGGGGGAGGGCATTGGAAATGAATAGTTGGCTTCATTTCAAAATGTCAAATGTGATTTGCTGCACCGATATGAAACCAGACTTCAATAGAACTGAGACAAAAAAGCAGTATATTTCTTATAAATTTTATACAAATTAGAATTAGTAAACTTGTAAAGTGCTGAGCATTGTATCTGGGGACTGAAAATGACCTTTAAGATTGGCAAAAAAATCTAGGTAAAACTGTAAAATTTTATGATAATAAGCAATACAGATTAGAGGTGTCCGATAATTCTTACGAGTGAAATGGCTGAAAAAAGGTTCAGAAGCCAAGCTCAATGCCTAGATATCTATCCATCCATGCAGAGTAGTGTGTGAGCATTAACATTTAACAAAAATTGCCAAAAGTCATCACATGGATATCAGCACGCTTAATGGCATGGAAATCATGTTTATGGCAATGGAAGTCTGTGTCTGATCCACAGGAAATAGAGAAAAGATCGAAGATATCAACAATAAACCAAGAAATAATTCATCATTATGGAAATTTAAAAAACCAATAGAGGAAAGTGATGGAAAATTTAAGGGTGAGAATAAATTAGAGAGACATAGATGTGGTATTTTGATAAAAAAAACTTGGAATATGAGAATTCTAAAAAAGGATAATTAAATTAAAAGATACCCAATAGGGTAAGGCTATATAATTGTTATAACTTTGAAACAATAATTTTAAAATAAACTAAAAATCTATAAAAGCAAATGAAAAATCATTTATAAATATATGCATGATAACACAATCATGAATGTCACAGTGATACAGTCCCTTCTGTATTTCTCCTATTCTCAGTTAAAACAGAGGCTTTTAAGCCACCTGGTCCACTCTCTTCAATAGTCCATTATCATATAAAGGACACTGCAAGATTTCTTTTTAAATCAAGCATAACAGCTAGATACAACGTATGCTAGATGGGATACTAAATTGGTTTCTGCCGATCTTTTTCTTTTTTTATTTTTATTGTTGACACTTTATTATTGTTACAGATGCCCGCACTTCTGTCCCCCTTTGCCCACCTCCACCCAGCCCTCATCCCCCTTCCCTCTGGCCATCACCACACTGTTGTCTATGTGTCATGCACGTATGTTCTTTGTCAGGCAATCTTTTTCTAATGGAAAAAGAGTATACAAGGGTGGTGAATGGAGCAGCATTTTGCAAATGACATTTTATATTTTGATTTTTCACCTATTCATATGTTTTTAACAGATTATTTGAAAATATAGAAACTATAAACATCTAAAGAAAATTCACAACCAATTCCATCATCTATTAAATAATAACAAAAAGTAAGCACATTTACCTTTCATCTTTTTATGTTTTTAAATTTACTAAATTATTATTTAACTTATTATTTTGACATAAGGTTACACTGAAGAGTTTCAAAGATATCACTTTCTGTATACACTTTATCCTGATTCTCCTAATGTTAACATCTTACATAGTCATGGTGCAATGCTCAAAATTATGAAATTAATTTTTTCATGATTTCATTATTAACTAAACTATAGATTTTATTCAGATGTTATCAACTTTTATACTAATATTCTATTTTGGTTGTAGGATTCAATCTAGGATACATTGTATTTAATTGTTCTTCCTCCTAATCTGCAATTTATAACATTCTTCAGTCTTGTCTCTCAAAACCTTGACATTTTTGAAGGGTATTGGCCAAGTATTTTGATGAATGGATCTCAATTTGGTTTAACGGGTTTTGCCATAATTAGATTAAGGTTATAAATTATTGGAAAGACTATAACATATATATTTGAACAATTTTAAAGGTATTCCCTTTAAACAATTTGGAATTTTATTTTTCTCAAGATATTATGTTGTATGATCTCCCCCATGTCAATGATACTTTATATTGGTCTCATTTTCTCATTTGAAGAAATTAAAAACAAGTAATAAATAGATTATATATACACTAATAATAAATTACTATAATAATATTATGACATGATTTAAATAATGTAGAAAAGGCAATTATAAATCATCAGTGATATCTAATATCAAGGATGATTAACTGGGTAGACAGAATTTGAGATAAGTTTTGAAAGGTAGGAGAAATATTGCTAACTAGGGCGACTGTAACTTTCTACATACAGACAAGGTAAATTAGAACTATACTGACAGTAGGGACACATAGGATAGGTTGAAGATACAATAAAGAGATTATCCAGCTGATTTTCAAATATTTTAACAAATATAATCTAAAAATAAAACTATGACATACCTGTTATTGATTTATATTAATGAAATTAACTGAGGCACAAAAAGTTAAATTTTTACCAGATCGCCCTATGTGAACAGGACATGAAGAGTCAGATCCAGATGGTTTGTATTGTTTTCCATCACATTTTTGGTGTTCTCTAGCATCTACTTGGAATAAATTTGTGATGTAATCAAAAAATTCCAACTAAATCCTATCTTCTTTTCTTGAATTCCTATTTTGCTTTATCTCTTGGATAGCTGAGACACAGCCAATTTTTTCCTTTTTTCAGAAATCACATGTATAAGCCTTTAAATACCTATGACTATTTCCTTTCTGTTGCCCTCATGAATTAGCAAACATTTGGGGCTTAACTATTTTTCATCAAAATGCTATAGAAGCTTCTTTGATGGTTTTAGTATTACTGAGAAATCTGACATAAGCCTGACAGTTATTATTTTTAGAAAACTCAGTAAGATGACAAAACATAACACAAGTTTTAAAAAATGGGTTTGATGCATATTGTTTTTACTTAATTTTAATAGGATAGGTAATCACATGTTTTATAAAACTATACACACATTAATTTTTAGGTTTGTGTACATATGTATGTATGTATGCATATATTTATTTTTTTTTTCTCATGCCCAGCCATGCATTTCCCTATTTCTCCCTTATACCTATCCATGGGTAATCTGTTATTAGTTTCTTGTGTATGCTTCCAGCATTTCTTTACATACATATATGTATGTGTATATTGTATATACAAATAAATATGTATTTTTATTTAACACAAAATGGAATCTAGTTCAGTTGATCCCTGAATGACATGGGTTTGAACTATATGGGTCCAATTATATGTGGATCTTTTTCAACAAATGCCTGTACTGTTTTTGACCCATAATTGCCAGTTCACAGATATGAAGGTCCGATTTTATGTACTGATCTCTACCATTTTATATCAGAGACTTGAGTATCCACAGATCTGGGTATCTGTGGGAGTCCTGCAATCAATCCTCAATGGATACTGAGAAACAGCTAAGTTTGTGGGGGCGGGGGGGGCATCAAAAGTTTTACATGAAGTTTTGACTGTGCAGGGGGTTGGCACCTGTAACCCCTGTATTTTTCAAGGGTCAGTTGTATTTATACTATTTAATACCTAGCTTGTTCATAAATATTAGAGATCTTTCTGCAAAGATTTTATTAATTATTATTTTTACAACTAATCAATGCTCTATTATATTGAGCAAAAAATTTAGTGTATATTAATGCATATAGAAATATTTTGCAATTATGTATATCAGGATAAGGGCTCAGATAATTATCAATAGTTCGGGTTTATCTAAATGAATGTCCAGTGAAGCAATGAAAAATTCTTCCATGAACATTCTACCTCCTACATCTGTCTGACACACTTGGCCCCTGATCACAAATTGTTTTTAATGTACCACAATCATTGTGAAAATAACAAATCTCCTAAGGATTTCCAAAATAATTCCAGGGGGACCTTTGTACCAATTGAAAAGCACTCTATTACAGAATAACTAATTCTGAAATTAATTTTGACAATAGACAAAAACATAAAATGTCCTAAAGACTAGAGTAGTTACAAATAATTATTTTGGTTTGTATCTAACTACTTCTTGATGATTAGTGTTGTCTGACAGTCAAGTGGCTTTTTGCCAAGCCCACAGTCCATGAGGACAAGGTTGGAGAAGGTTGTGAGTCAGCTAGGTTTGTCTGAGGTGTCGCTTCTGCCGTTGAAGTAACGCTGTGTTTAGTGTTGGCTAAAATGTGTGTGATGTGGATTACACTCTAGGGTTGATTTAAATGAGTAAGATGTTATACTAGATCACCTTCTGACCCTAATATGTCATAATTCTTTAACATGAACTATTCCTTACATCTCTAGAAGAACCCTGAGAACAACTGAAGAAACAAATTCCAATTACAATGTACTTCCATGTTGCTATTTAGATCATTTCTTTTAATACATACAACATTCGGGGGGAAATAAAAGGTTTGAAGATTTGGGTTCTCATTCTTTCACATTTCAAAACTGATTTTAAGAAATAAAAGGATGTGTTATATTAACTTTACTGTTGTTGAGTGATGTAGATTGTAGTTTTTATAACTAAGCACAGCCTAATTAAAATCTTCCCTTCAGCTCTGAAATGTGACATTAAATCAAACATTAGGCATTTTAATTCATACTTTAGCACTTTCTGGTGGTTGTATAAAAACATTAGTCTTTGTAAGCTGTTCACTGTGTTCAATAATATAAGATCATATCTTTTTTACTCACCTCTGGAAATAACATTCAATCTGCCTATTGCTCTCATTGCAGTTCTGAAAAACAGAAATACAGGATCATAATTTAATTTCATATCACCCCCTAATCTCCTAAAATATTTCTTCTTTTGAGATAGAGATAGATAAGTAAATATATTCTAATTATAAAATCAGTGATCGTGGGAAGCTCAATGAGCCATGTAATCTTTGGGTTATTTTATAAACTAGCCATCATTTAATTATAAATAAATATACATTTTGTAAACACTGCTTTCATGAGTATTCTATATTGTATTCATTAGTCAGCACCCAGATGGAAATTTTTCTCATTATACATTATAAACTTTAAAATGCCTAATTTTGGAATAAAAAATATTCTGTCTCTGCTACTTATTAACTGGGGAAAGTTGAAGAGTTTACTCAGTTTTTATACTTACTAAAGTTATATTTCATCATCATAAGGTATAAATGCAAATATCTTTCCTTCATAGCTAAAAAGAGGAATCACTAGGATACATGTTTTGTTTTTGTTTGGTTTGTTTTTAGGGAGGGTTGGTATATATAAACCCTTGGCAAACGGTCCCTCTTATAATCAACCATTTCTCTTCTATAAGGTACTATTATTTGTTTAATGCCAGTCCTAATGATTCTTCTCTTCCCACTTTACCCAATCATTGTCGGTTGATGTCTCTCTACCCTTAGGCAGAAAATGAAATTACTAACATGAGATCTGTGGCTCAGGGGCCTCAAAGCAGCACATTGTAAATAGGTGCTTTATTCTAACTTATTGAACTGTTTCAGGTAGGACTACTGCTGTTATCAGTTCTTACTGAGAAGAATTTTCCACAAATTTTATACTTTTAATATATTAGAGAGATTTATAATATAGGCATCTCCTAGAGAGATGAAAATGTTCCAGAAATAAGAAGTCTTGGAAGTTAACTGCAACCTGGCTACCGTGTGAGAAGAAAATCTAATGCAGCCATGTGGATTGAAGAAAAGGAAAAATAATAATACCTGTTTGAATGAAAATACAAAACCCAGTAAGATCTTTTATTGTTTAATGGGCAGTAGTGAGAGGAAAGTGCAATCTTAATTGAAGCCTATTAAAATAGTACCTCATATGAAGTAATAAATCATTAACTTGGAGATTCAAAGAACACATATTAAAAATTATAAGAACTATAAGAATACATCATTGGCATAATACATAACATTGATGTATTACATTTCCCACACTATTTCCATAGTCACATTGTAAAGAAGTATGTATTCAGGGATGGGAGAGTTGCTGCAGCCATTCTGGAAACAAATTACTATAAAGTAACACCACGTATAGCTACCACATTTTCCCACTAAAATGAATAAAATGAGAAAATACTACATATTTGTGAGAAATTTAGAACAACTAGAACTGTTATATGCTGCTGGTAAGACTATAACCTGGCAGGGGTTTCGGTAAATTCTCTGACATCATGTTCTGAAGGGAGATATATGCATACTTCATTAGCTAATGATCCATTTCCAAGTATAGTTATACCTTGGTACTTGTCAACTTTAGAACTCATCAAACCCTGTACTTATTGCATTTTGATGAGAAAAAAAGTGTTTCAGCACTCAGCACTTGCTTGGGACTCGTCGCACTTGCTAGAACTTGTAAGGGTCACAATACAACCCTGTAGGAGAAAATGCTTCATTGTTCAGTACTTGGGTATACAAATTAACGATGGGTACCCAGGTACCATTGTATATATCCATTATAAATGTACATAGAAATAATTTTTAAAAAGAATTAACATATCTCTGGCAGCATTTTTCATAGTTGAAAACAGAAACCATCACAAATGCTCATCATCATGGAATAGAGTTTTTTAAATTGTGGTATGTTCATACAATGAAATACTGTACAGCCAGGGCTCATGTCACATAAGTGCCACCTGGAAAGTCACACAGATCCCTTCATTCAGAAGGGCCCTGTGTTGTCTTAATATTCTATTAAACATTCTATCACCATCTCAAATTCTTAATAATTTTTGAATGGGGATCTCTGCAAATTATATAACTGACCCTGCATACAGCAACAAAAACAAATAATGAAGGAGTCCATGCAAAGATATGTATGCATATCCCAAGCAAGATATCACATAAAAAATAAAATAAAGCAAAACAAAACTACTGCTTAAAAAAAAGAAAAGAAACTGGTCTCATCAAGTGAAACTGTTAAGCATCCTAAATTATTGCTATCCTTCAAAGAATTGCAATCAAAGTAAAATAAATCATGTTGTACAGCAAAGTGAAAAATAAAAGACAACCATACAAAAATAAAAAACAAAAAATATATACATATTTTATTATTCCAACTATATAAAGTACAACAAATGACAAAATGAACTAATTCTGTTAGAAGTCAGGAGGTTTAGTAGCTGGAATTGGATCACAAGGGAGATCACAGGATGCTGGTGAACCATAACCTGGGTCTCAGTTACGTGCATGTTCACTTTGTGAAAATTCATTGAGTCACAGACTTAATGCTTGTTCACATTACATTATGTATATTACATGGTAGTAAAAAAATGAAATGGAGATCATTGAAGTCTTGATGTGTGAAAATAAGTAAAATGAAGAAGAAGAAGAAGTAGAAGAAAAAAATAAACTAAAAAATTTACATACAATGTGATAATAAATCAGTCATTGTTTCTTTTATTCTTCTCTTTCCTTATGGTATATTGGCACCAGACTACTAATGCTTAGCTGGGTACACAGTTATATACTTTGTCAAAACTTACTGAATTGTACAAATAAAATGAGTAAATTTTACTGTGTTTAAATTAACTCAATAAAATTGATTAAGCATTAAAAAACTACAAAAAGAAAAAAAGGAACAGAGCCATGATTTTATAAACACCCAATCCTGTGTATCATTATGGGATACATGCTTCTTGACTCAGTTGTCATTTATAAGAATGTTTCCAAATTTAAAATTATGTTGGAATTTTTTAGATATCTTTATGTTATTGATTTCTGGATTAATTCAGTTTTGGTCAAGGAATTTAGTTTATAGGATTATAATCATTTTTACTATTAAAACTGTTTATAGACTGAAATATTGTCTATCTTTATGAGCTGTCCATGTGATCATGATAAGAATATGTATTATGTTGCTTTTGAGTCAAGGGCTCTACAAATATAAAGTAGTTCAATTTTTTCATAGTGTTATTCAAGTATTTTATAGTTTTACTGACATCTTGTCTATTCTTCTATCAAACTTTGAGAGAGGAGTACAGAAATATGATCCAAATTCCAATGTGATGTCTTTCTAACTGAAGAATTTCCATTAACATCAAGTGCAACTCTTCTCAGAGTTCATTTTTGAGTGCCTTAAAAGTTTTTATTTTACCTTAGTTTTTGAAAGACATTGTCTCTGGTTATAGAATCCTAGATTGACCTTTTTTCTTTCTTTTAACATGTTAGAGATGTTTTTTACTTGCATAAATTTCCACAAGAAGTCTGTCAACTTTCACTTTTCTGTAATATATCTCTCAGGTTGCTTTATAATCCCGGATCTTCTTGGGTTTCATGCCTTTAACCTATGTGATCTTTCTCCCAGATTTTCTCGGGCTAGTCCCTTCCCTCTTTATGGTTGCCATTTTGGCTACTATTGCACGTCTCATAGTTCTGTTTCACCATTTGGCTTCTACTCTACATGCTTTCAGTGAAATAAATTTCCCTTTGCACTTTCTCCCACCCCCCATTAATCTGGTAGAATGGAGCCAGTTTCTCCCTGAAGTTACTGAAAAGTATCTTTCATGCCTACGCAGATGCCTGCATCCAGAGTGACTGTAAAGCTGTCCTTTCCCAGGTAATATGGCTTAATCAGAATCTGGTTCCCTTTTCTTTTGTTAATACCTACCTAACCGCCTACTGTAATAGTGGCACTAGCCAATCCTTAATCCAAGTCTCCAAAATACGCATTGTCAGTTGGCAACATGTAACTGAGTTAAGAAATATTATATACTGTTAAACAAATTCTGAGAAACAGAAACTTAATAAGAGGGATAAAATTATATATTATTTCTTATTTATCCTGATCTATAAACTTTTGAGTGCAATGGCTCCATTTTCTTTTGAATCAAGAAAGACAATTTAATACCCAGTTATTATATTTGCATATAATAAAGTTTCTTATAAATTTAATGAAATATGTATGGTATAAAGTGATTTCTCCTTGTAGCTCTGAAGGTCTTAATTTTAACAACCTGTTTTGTTGTTTGTCACTGACAAGATTCTTTTATTAAAGGGATTAAAATGTTCCCCTTGTCAGAAATGTTTCAATACGCATACCTTCTAAACAAATCTGGAAGGTTGTTTTGTCACTGCTCTCTTTTTTCCCAGTTTAGAATGCATGATTCATGAGTACAGGATGCACTTATTTTACCTGAGACTTAAAAGTATTAGGCTTAGCTGAACATTTAAAATTAACAATAAATTAGTAACACAGATAGCTGTGTACACTGCATGGAGAAAGACATATTCTCATAGCAGTATTTATGTATATGAGAATAAACTCTACCCAGTGATTATGTACGCTAAGGTACAAGATACCGATAAGCTGATCTAGGAATAATTTCTAAAAGACTTGTGATTAACCCTAGTTGTCCTCCCTCCAAATCATGCAAGCACTCTCCCTGGGTACCCTCTCCCCCTTTAAACACTACATAGTTCCTCTGGTGTTATTTATCCCTTGCTGAAGCATATTAATAAAGCTTTGTTTGACTACAAATATGTTTCTTAGTTAAATCTTTGGCTAACAGGATTTAAGAAGTAACTTACGGCAAAGTAGTCCCTAATTTGCTTCACAAAAAAAAGTCCTACCTCTGGTATATTGTGGCATACAATTATACATATTTTGCTATAAAAATTGCACTTCTTTATTTAGTTTCTGAACATTGCAATATCTTGTGTATAAAATAATGTATCAGTATCTCTTGCTGTCTAAAATTTTCTACCATAACTTCAAAATTAATAATTCAACATGTAATATTCCCTACCAACTAAAATGTTTGTTATTAATTAAATGTTTGTCTTCCCAAAATTCATATTTTGAAGCTCTAACCCCTAATGTGATGGTATTTGCACATGGGGCCTATGAGAGACAAAAATATTTTTCTAAAATTTAAAAAAGTTAATCGAAGTATTTTATTAAAAAAATTATGTATTGAGCACTTCCTATCTACCAGAGACTGAGATCTTAGGGATAAGAATAGTGGCTAGAAAAGGCAAGAGGCAGACATTGTAATATGTATAGCTTTAATTAATATCACTATGTATAATACACCACCATATAATAATACCAAATTTAGCAAATCCAAATTATCTTAAGTTGCTGAGTAAGGAAAAAAATCCTTTTCTACACACCATTTATCATATCAGCCTACTTGGTCTAGGTGTAAGCATTTGCATCAGACTTCAGGTTGCAAATGCTCCAGATTTCACCGAGTCCTGTATGGGAAACGATTGCTTCACCAATGATAACTGAAATGACAGCATGCAAGTAAACCTTAAAAGTGAAGGGTTCACTTTGTAAAATTTTTTAAAATTAAGCTTTAGTTATTTTCGAAGGAGGATGGCTTTTGCCAGGTATAGAAACCTTAGACATTAACTACTCTCAAACTCTTAGGAGAGAGTAAACCCTGGGAAAGAGAAAAATAAATACAAAGGCTGAAATAGTAATATTGCAGTTTTGTCAAGAGGTTTTATATCCTAGTTTCTCAGCTGCAATACAGGACAGATAGCCATATATAAGCCTTATTTTCTAGGAAGTTAAAATAAGCAGGGTAAAAAATATACTACTCCTTGCCCTCGTCAGGTGGCTCAGTTGGTGGGAGCATCGCCCCGTACACCAGAAGGTTGTGGGTTTGTTTCCCAGTCAGGACACATAACTAGGTTGTGGATTCAAGAAGAAACCAATCAATGTTTCTCTCTCACATTGATGTTTCTCCTTCTCTCTCTACTCTCTCCCTTCCTCTCCTTTCAAAATCAATAAAAATGTGTCCTTGAGTGAGGATAAAAAAATATATATATTTTTTCCACTGGCTAGTACAGTGAAGTTGTCATTGTTCACACATGCACATTCCAGTCCACTCTCCTTGGCTGCCAGGTAACATCGATGATGGGCAAACCATTCTTATTATATTGACAATGGATGGACTTTTCTGGACAGACTACATATATAATACATCCATATTATATATACATATATATATACATATGTATATATGTATATATATATGTATATACGTATGTATATATACACATATACATATGTATATACATATGTGTGTATATATAATATATATGTATATGTATCGAGAGGGAATAGATGCCATTGAGTGCGCATATGTGCTATGTAGCCATTGCATTCAAAATGACAAAGCAAGGAGAGCAATGAATCTGCATCAGATTTTCCATTAAGCTTGAACATTCCCCCATGGAAACTATTCAGATGATTCAGAAGGCCACGGTTATGGGCAATTAGTGACTGGCAGCTTCATCATAACAACGCGCCCACTCATGCATCATGTCTCATGAAGAGATTTCAGAGACACATTAAATCACTCAGGTAACTCAGTAACCCCTACATCCCAGATATAGCATCCTATGACTTCTGGATTTTCCCCTAACTAAAATCACCTTTGAAAAGGAAGGGATTTAAGATCATCGATGAGATTCAGGAAAATATGATGGGGCAGCTGATGGTGATACCAAAAAAGGATTTTGCAGAGTGTTTTAAACAGTGGAAGAGACACTGGGAGAACTGTGTGAGGTCCCAAGGTGCTTACCTTGAAGGGGTCTGAGGTGTGATTGTCCTGTGTACAATGTTTCTTTTATCTTGTATTTTCTTCAGTAAATGTCTCTATTTTTCATAGTGCATGGCTGGATACTTTCTGGACAGACCCTTCTCCGCCCCCACCCCAACACACACACCTCCTTTATTATTTCAGGATTATTTGCTAGCATCAATAATAATGATAACTAGTATTTAAAGAGTACACTGAAGTTTACAAAGCACTTTAAACACATTGCTTGTTTAATTATCTAGCTAACTTTTAATTAATGACCTTCTCAAAGAAAGTTTTTCTAACTAACTACTGCTGTTCTTTCTTTGTGATATTGTAAAAGTAACATTTTTAAAAAAGAGTCTACTGTAATTATGACTAAGCCAATGATGATATAAGATGAATTAATTAAAATGTAAGAACTACATAAAAATGGCACCACTTAAACCTAACATATAAGAAAAGTATTAGTACATTGGCATTAATTTAGGATATACATTGTCATATAAACACAATCAAAGGAAGACATCTTTAAAAATAAATATCATGTTGGCCATGAGGATATAAATAAAAAGAAACTTCATGTGAGCTAATATAGCAAACAAAATTGAAGGCAAATGTATAATAATAAACTAAGACAGAATACTTAAAATATATACAGGGACAAAGGGTTAACAATTTATAATGTGAGCTTTTACTTCTTTTGTGTTTTAATCTATGCCCTATTTTGTCTTCGAAAGGGGGTTTGGTGACCTTAATATATAAGCAGCTTCAACAAAAAACAAAATGCAACAAAACTAATGGTCCAGACAGTGTGAATGTGTTGAAAATGAATAGAAAATATAAATAATAGAAATAGCCAGTAATATATTTAAAAAATATTCAATCACAGAAATAGTTAAATATATGCAAATAAATCACTAGTTATATAGAGATTTCTCCTATCATGATGGCATAACCGTCATTAAAACATTGTTTTAACAACAAAATATAAGGTAAAAGAAAATGCTCTTATAGTTTTAAAAAATGATGAAATAAATCAGATTTGAAATGTTTAGTAATTTATGACATTGATAGTTAAGTGAACATAGCATTAAGTAAAATAATATAAATAGCACATTATATATATGTTCCTATATATGTAGCAACTTTAATATGCAGTATTTCATGCACACATATATATCAAATATCAAAAAGAAAATCATACATTTTTATATTAAATTTAAAATATTTCACTTGGAGGATCCAGTTATGTTCATTATAAGTAAATTCATTGTCACAGTAAATATTAGACAGTTTCTACAACTACAGAGGGAAATAAAATTGATTAATTTTAATTGCAAAAGCCTAAAAAAAATTTTAATAAGAATTCTGATTAGGAAAACTTTTTAAAACTTTTTATCTCTATTTGATGTTAAATAAACAGAACAAGATTGGAACAAAAAAATGCCACCAAATTAACAATTACCCTTTCAAAACACAGAGCAGAACCTCCAGTCTAAGAGTAGCTTTTTCTCATGCTATATGTTAATCTTAAAACAGGAAAAGTAGATAAAATGCTAAGTAGACTGCCCTGTTGGGAAACTGACAAGGAAAATAGAAGAACAGATCAGGGCATTTAATATACACATCTGCAGTTGCTTTCAATGCTACCTAACAGGTACTGCATTTAAATCTGTTGGTCAAAACAGACTATTATCCAAACACACACACACACACACACACACACACACACACACACACAGAGGCTTTTTTTTTTTTTTTGTTAAATGGAATAGCTTTTATGGGTAATTGTGGTTTAGAGCAAAGATGTTTAAATCCTCTATGTTATTATGTTACCTTCAAAGATATTCTTAGAAACCTATATTTATTTCCTTTGTACCATACTCTAACAGCAAGATGCTGCCACAATTCAAAAGGCATATTTTAAGTATAATTCCTCAAAAAAGCTGAACATGAACCTCTTATGAAATGTATGTTTCTTAGATACAGCAGCACTAAATTCACTGAGCTGAAGTCTTTTCTCAAACACGATATATATCCACAATCATTAAACTGATTACCCAGTTTTATGGTTTTTCCAGGTGTTTGACTTCTTTCTTCTTACAGGTTTTCTTACCTTTAAGGTTGGTCAATAGCTATGATACTGCCCTTAAAATGGAGTTCAAACAAAGCATGAATTCTGAGGTCCAAATAGATCTTATTGCACATGTTAACTAGGCCACACACTCTATGTGAAACCTTCAACAAATAATTGTGTGGAGTTGTATTTGTAAAAGTGCAGAATTTAAGAGATAAAAATAGTGACTACATATTGAGTAGTTACTATGTGCTCCTTTAAGCATCCTACATTATTTAGTCACTTAGCCGTCACCAACAGACAATAGTGTCCCCTTTTTAGAGATGAGGACAACGATGCACAGACAGAGGTCAATGCATCACCAAAGGTCAGAGATGTAGGTGGTAGTCATTTTTCAAAGTTAGGAAGTCTGAATGAGAAGATGATTTCTTTACCACTTAATCTCTTTAATTGGCATTCCTGAATTAGAGTCATGACACAGCTACATCTTTTTAAAAAAATATAATTTAAGAAGTTATTATTTTATTAGTTACATTTTGCTGATTCTTCTCTTTAAAAATTAGGCCATGACCCTAGAAAAATAAATGAAAGCAAAACATGAACTTCTCTACTTTTATTTTCAAAATTCTAGAAAAGCAATATTGCTGTTATCTGGAAAAATTGTTTAGATACTCTGATGTAGAGTACACACAGACCTCTATCCAGCTCTTAAATTGATAAATAGAATATTCAATTCTGTAGGGTATAGGATTTCTCAAATATCTTAAGGGATAAACCATAGATATTCTCATTTTTCAGTCTTTCATCCTGGCATATTTTAATCTTCAAAACAAAACAGTTTAATATGTGTACCTTTTAACTGAGTCATGCATCCATGCACAGGTATGGCTATTTACCAGGTAAATTTACATCACCAAATATTGTGGCATTAGCCTCAGGCTAAGAATTAAAAACACTGTAACTTAAATATACATGGTAAATCATTTAATACATAAGAGCAACTAATAAAAAACACAAAACAGAGAAAATAAAATATTTAATTATAAGAAAGATTGTTAACTTATTGTATTTATATTTATACTACTTAATATATTCCTAATCATTCACTTATAAATTCAGAAAATAGTGTTTTAGACACAGATGACATTGATATTTAAAGACTTGGCTTTGGATGGTAAACACACAGTGCAATATACAGATGATATGTTATAGTACTATACATTTGAAACCAATATAACTTTATTAACTAATGCTACCTTAGTAAACATATTACAATT
The DNA here is from genome assembly GCA_004026545.1 of Mormoops blainvillei. Lineage (NCBI taxonomy): Eukaryota > Metazoa > Chordata > Mammalia > Chiroptera > Mormoopidae > Mormoops > Mormoops blainvillei. Next base: position 119,830 of record PVJD01003463.1, on the reverse strand, counting down.
TTTTGAAAATAAATTGAAATTTTTTTAAATCAAATAATTTTATAATGGAAAGGTCATCCATGATTTTTTATTGGATAAACCTAAGTTTTAATATACTCTTGTTTATAAGACAAAAGAGTAAGAGGAAAATACGTCTTAGATAACTTTTTTAAAGGTAAATCTAAAGCTAACAATTGTTACATAAGAATAACTTTTAGAAAAAATCTGTAGGTTTTACTGGTTGTCCTACAACACTAGGTGCCATTTATACATTAATATAAATCAAATCATATTGAGACATGTTGGTGGATGGACAAACTCGACTTAAAGTGCTATCTTCAACCTTTGTAGTAGCAAGATGTCTCCCAGCAACTCAACATCTCTATGCTTCCTTGACCTCAGAGTTAGAGTTACTTTCAAAAGTTCTCCGAAAAGAACAGGGATTTTTCCCCCCAGGATTCACTTAAGACTGTACTGCTCTAAGGCAAAGCCTTGTCATTGGCCCCAATACTCTAACCACAGCCAAACTGTTTACAATCAGGAACTCATATGTAATTTTATCCTCTGTGGAGGATAAAACAAGGGCTGTTAGATAACAAATGAAAGGGGAAAGCTCTGTACCAACCAAGCAATCCTTTTTCTACCCATTTGTCTCTGCTCAGGATGGAGTCAAAATAACCACAGTTAAACAAAAAACCACACACACACACACTCTCTCTCTCTCTCTCTATCTCTCTCTTTCTCTCTCTCTCTCTCTCTCTCTCCCTGTTCTAGCCTAATACTTTCTATCTCTTTCCTATTGGTGATCCATGCTGGTCGCTGCAGCAAAAATCTTGCATTTCCTGCAGTACTTTGAATAGTCACGACACCCTCTTCTTAATTTCTGATAAAATGTTGCTAAACCACTAAGTTTGTTTGATACTGCATCTCTCCTCTCCAAAGAACTCTTACCTCATTCAAGATATGGATAAAAATTCATGTAATGGATATGCACTACACTCAATCGTTCTCTCAAAGAACAATAGATGTACTGTCCAGCTCTTCTCTGTATATCAGCTTCTACGACCCTGTCTGCCATCCCTTCGCCAACCACGAGTTTGCCAGTTCAGCCTCAGTATTTATACATTCTTATTATAAGATGAGCTGTTTCCTTTCTTTCTCCTCCTCTTCCTTTTTAATTCTTTTCATCCTCCTTTTTCTCTTACTCCCCTGACCTCACCTCCTTTTCCCTTCCTTTCTTTTTTCTCTCCATTTCCTTCTCCATCCTTTCCCCATTCTCCTCTTTCTTCCTCATTTTTAAGAAGTTCCTGACTATTATTAATACTTATCACCTATATCCTCCACATTGCTAATTCCCAATCCTCCTCATACATGACATAGCAGCAGTATTTGATAGTGCTAATCAAGACCTTCTTCTCAAGACACATTATTTTCAGGACACTGTATTCTCCTTGATGCTCCCCTATCCCAGTGGCTTCTCCTTCTATATCCCTTTAGTTTATTCTTCATTATGATCCTGACTCTAAAACCTGTAGTTCCCTCGGCTTTACCTTTGTTGTTGTATTTTAATCTACACTTATTCCTTTGGTAATTTCATCAAATCTCATGGCTTTAAATACTCTTTACTTGATATCTTCATAACTAAAATTCCACGAATTTTAAGATGCATCATAATTTTAAGTACCTCTCAGAGGAATAAACTGCTGTCAATTAATCTATGATATGCTACAAATTGATTACAGGATGCATTATAATTTCAGACCCATTAAGATGTGAAAAATGTGCATATTTAGATTTCATGAAATATATTTTTATGATTCCAAATTTATATCCCCAGCATTTACTATTCTTCTGCCCTTTAGTTATTATATCCAACTGCCTACTCAACATCTCTTCTTGCCTATTGGAAAGACAAATTAAACTTACGATGTTAAAATTCTTCCCTCAATCTCCCAGCCTCGTGGTTTCCCCATCTCAGTAACTGACAAGTGCATTTTAAAAACTGCCCCACTCACAAACGGTGAAGTCTTTCTTGATTCCTCTCATTTTATCCATACCCATACCCACTTTGTCAAAATCTCTGTAACACTAGTGTTTCTTATGAATATTGATGCAAAAGCCCTCATTAAAATACTAGCAAATGAAATTCAACATCACCTTAAAAGGATTATATACCATGATGAGGTGAGATTTATTTTTGGAATGCAAGCATGTTTTGACATGAAAATCAGTCAATGAATTGAAGAAGTAAATCTAGAGGTAAAAGTATAAAACACTTAGAAGAAAACATTGGGAGAAAATCTTTGTGACTTTGGATTTGGAAATAATTTCTTACATGTGGCACCAGAAGCATAAGCAACAATAGCAAAAATTGATATATTTGACTTCATCATTAAAAACTTTTGTGCTTCAAAGACACCATTGAGAGAGTGAAACAACAGTCCACTTACTAGGAGAAAATACTTGGAATTCAAATATCTGATAAAGGTAAAACATGTAAAGAACTTCTAAAACTCAACAAGAAATGAACACCTCAATCTAAAAATGGAGTTAAATTGACATGTATCCAAAGAAGATATAGAAATAACCATAAGCATATAAAAAGATGCTCAACATTACTAGTCATTAGAGAAATGATAACTAAAACCACAGGGAGATAATATTGTATACCTATTATGATAGCTATTATTAAACAAAAATAAACAAGAACAAAAAATGTGTTGGCAAGCATGTGGAGAAACAGGAACACTCGTGCACTGCAAGTAAGAATGCAACCTGATGTAGCTGCCCTGGGAAATGGTTTGGCAGCTCCTCGAGAACTTCAACACAGAAACACCGCATGACCCAACATTTCTACTTCTTGGTCTACACACTAAGGAATTAAAAGGAGGGACTCAAACAGGTGCTTGTACACCAATGTTCACAGTGGCATTATTTACAGTGGTAAGAAAGGTGCAAGCAACCCAAACATCCCTCAACAGATGAATGGGGACTCCAAATGTAGTACTTCCATGTATTAGAATATTATTCATCCATAAATATTAATTCTGGTAGATGATATACAGATAAACTTTGAAAGCATTATGATAACTACAATAAATTAGGCACAAAAAGACCAATAAATTATTGTTCCACTTACGTGAGGTACCGGATTTTTGCAACTGCCCCTATTTGATCTTTCTATTTCTACCCTTGTATGCCTCATTCTATTCTCCACAGAGTATCTAAAGCCAATCTCTTAATATCAGAGAGATCATGTTTGTCTTCTCAAAATCCTCCTGTGATTTTCTATTTCACACAAAGTAACCTCCCAAATCCTTTATATAATTTTTAAGGACTGACATAGTTTGATTTCCTTATTGCCTTTTATCTCTGAAGTCTCAATAGGGTCGTACCAAAGTTAGAGTAATGGAAATAGTCTGCCTTGGGGGAGAAAAATCTTTTGTCACTGACATTGTGTATAATCAACAGGTACATACATGATGACAATTAAAAGTAAAACTACTTTTAGTCAGTTTTACTATAGCTTATATATTTCATACAGAAAATACATCTTTCTGCTTTCATGGGGGATTACTCACTCTTTGGCCACAGACTCCTCCGTGTCCCGTTAACTCCTATCACTCTTTCTTCACCCCAGTCTCCACTTTGACATCCTCATCTGTTAATTAAATTCACTAAGCAAGGGTATGAACCAGGCAGGGCCTTTTCACTTGCTGTTCTCATAGGCTGGGGCACCACCATGTACCTAACTGAGTGACCAGCTCCCTCATCTGCATTGGCCATTAACTAAATCACTTGGTCTATGTGGTCTTTCTTGACTATTGTACTTTGACTATTACAAAGTAAAATTATACTGTTACCACCACAACCCACATTCTTTCATTTCTTAGCACCTTTTACTATATAACACATGTTTCACTTATTTGTATTTATTACTTGTCTCTTCCATGAGAATAAACACTTCCTGAGTGCAAGAATTTCTCATTTGGTGCTTTAATGTTGTATATCTAGCAAAGACAGCACTGCCATGCTCACTCTGGTCATTTAATAAACTTTTGTTCAGTGAATGAATGAATGCAATAAGTCATTGGTTCTTAAGCATATTCTTAAAGGACCCAAATGCCGTTACCAGCCTAGCCAAAACACAAATGAAAATATTTATTAGTAATTATGATTAGTAATCAAAACAAACTTAAATGACAAGCCTTCATCTTATCAATTGTCAAACTGAGAAACATATATCATAGCAAATGTTTTAGCCAAAGAAAAACAAAACAGTTCTCTATACTATTTGTGACAATAATAATGGTATATTTTTTAGGTAATTTGAATAAATGTAAAACTTGTTTTAAGGAAGCCAACATTCTAACTCAACACTCAATACTCCTTTTCAAATTTAAAGATAATACCCATGAATACTATATTTATTGTTAATATACTCATACAATATATTTTGTATATATATGTGCACCTGTGGACCATGAAGGTACTCCTTTCTCAGAGACCCTTCAGAGTTACTCTAGTCATCTTTTAGTCTATTTCTGCAAGCTAATTATGAAGGATACCGCAAGTTCTGATAGATGCCATATTCAAAAGTAATTTGATTATCTACAAAAGACTATATGGCTAACTAAATTAGGCCTCTGGAGAACCAACTATTTGTTTCAGTTGCAAAACGAGAAACTGTAACGGATGACATCAAGGGGAAGTTGGACATTTGGAATATTGTGGTATATTATTTGCCTAGAGTGATATCCTAGCTGCCTACCAAGATTTTATTTAGATATGCCTTTGAATCTCTCAAACTCTCTGACAGGTGAATATCACATTGGTACGTTTCCCCACATTATCAATGTTTATAAAATTGCAGTCACTTGGTAGTGAACACTGCTTATGTTTATCTGGGAAACTTTTAAAATATTTTTAAACATGGAGTAAACTTCCTAAATAACTTATTTATTGACTCAAAATATGTGAATGAGAAAGCTTATGAGAACTGGAAGTCTTATGTGAAAATGAAAATCATCATTCTAGAAATAAGAACAAAAAATTCATTGTCGACCATAGAAGTATTAAATAAAATAGGCATTAAATATGTATTAATTCCAGTGACTAGCTCTGTTTCCAATTAAACACTCTCTGCCTAATAGATATTTGACAACAGTAGAGGTCTGTGATCTATGAAAGCATTTGCACACACTAAATCTAGGCTTAACTCAGCAAAGCACCATCAAGGAGAAGAGGAATATATTACAAATTAATGCAAAAGCACTCCAACTCATATCTGTAACTATCACTATATAGTAACACTAATTTCCTAATTATAAATATGCCCACATACCATCACTGAGGCCAAGGAATGAGATTAATCCCCTTCAGTCTCTAATTTTTAGATGGCCCTTTTTTTCAATTATAATACTGACATGTCATTAAGTTTGACCTAATTTTGAAAAAAAAAAAAACCGCTAAGAAGCAAATGTTTGACTCAAAGTGAATAAGTGAACTGATGAAAGAATTCATTCATTCATAATCAAGTAACACTTGTCTTAACCATATGGGCTGCTATAGCCAAACTGCTACAGACTGGGTGGCTTATAAACAGCAGATTTCATATCTCAGTTTTTAAGGAAGGGAGTCCAAGATCAAAGTGTCAGGGTGACCAGGTGAGTGTCCTCTTAGAGGCTGCAGACTTTCTTCCTATGATCAAATGGCAGAAGGGACAATCTAGCTCCCTGAGGTCTCTTAAAGGGCACCAATTCCAATCATCAGGGATGTGCAGTCATGATCTAATCACCTTTCAAAGTCTTCACCTCCCAAAACCATCATCTTTGGGGATTAGGATTTCAACATATGAATTTAAGGAAATACATTCAGACCACAGCAATACTCTTTTTTCCCCCTTTTTATTGAATGTAGTGGTAATGGTTAACAATATTATACAGGTTTCAGGTGCACAATTCTACAATGCATCATCTATAGACTGTATTGTGTGTTCACCATCCCAAGTCAAGTCCCCGTCCATCACCATTTACGCCTCCACATCCTCCTCCATCTCCCCGCTCCTGCCTCCTCCCCAGCAATCACCACACTGTGGTCTGGGTCCATGAGTTCTTTCTCTCTTCTTGTTTGTTTTTTCATTTTTGCTCAATCACTCCCTACCCCTTCTCAACAGACAGCTGTAGCCTGTGCTCTATGAGTCTCTCTCTATTTTTCTTGTTAGTTTATTTTATTCATTAGATTCCACATATGAGTGAAATCAAATGATTCTTGTCTTTCTCTGACTGGATTATTTCACTTAGCATGTTCTCCAGGTCCACACATGCTGCCACAAAGAATGAGATTTCCTTCTTTTTTTATAGCCAAGAAGTATTCAATTATGTAAATGTACCATAGATACAACAATATGTTTTATTTTTTTTTTACAAAGGACTTTTTTTTCTTATTCTATAACATAATGTGAGCCAGTGAGCTTATTAGAGAAGATTCACCCTCTTTTTCTGTCGAAGAAATAGTGGCTTGGAAATGCACCTCAAAATTATCTCCAGATATTTAAAGGTCTTTTATTGTTATCATTTTAAATTAGTATTACTTGGTTGTATTTTATAATCTATGCCTGATTCTATATTGACTACATTATTAATTCCATTATTAACATAATACATAGCCTTTTTAATTGTTTAAAATTATTTCTAGTCTAAAACATTGTCTTGCTAGAAAATCCTGGTGTTGCCACTAAAATTCCTATTAAACTACTTGAAAATAAGAAACAAATTTAAATTAATAACTCCAAAAGGGAACTCTGAAACCATTATGTTTGAATATGAGTGGTATTTCCGGTAATTATAAGGCAATGGTATTGAAGTCAGACTTCTCAGTGATAAATACAGGTTTTACCACCTTAAAAAAAAATAAGTGTGCTACACTGAAATAAAAATGGGTACTGTTCCATCTTTCTGCTTCTACTTGGTATCTGGTTCAGGCGCTTGGAGTCTGTATGAAAGACATAACTGGGCAGTAAGTCATCGATTTCACAACTATCGATTACTCTGGTGGTTTATGCTTTGTACCTACACCCCAATAAGTACCTTCTCTACATTAATTTACTGCCTAAAGTTCTTACGAAACTGGAGTGTCCAACCTGAGGCCCACGGGAATGCGTCCCAGCACAAAATCATAAATTTACTTAAAACCTTCTTTTTGCTCATCAGTTTTCATTAGTGTTTGTGTATTTAACAGGTGACTCAAGGCAACTCTTCTTCCAGTGTGGCCCAGAGAGCCAAAAGGTTGGACACCCCTGAAAGGAGCAGAGAGAATCATAAGTAGCTCATATACAATGTCATGTAGTTTTAACAAAAGTATCATTTAGGTGGGGTTGAAAGTAGGAATAAACCTGTAGCCTTGCATGCACCTTAAAAGTTTTCAAGTGTCAATCATACTTTCTGCAAGGAGTGTTTATCAGTTTTAATAATTATCTTTAAATCATGCTTAGTTTCTAGTAAAATATTTTCCAAGGTGCTGGTTCCCAGCAGAGAAAATCTTTTAATAACTAACTCCACTACATTCCCTTCCCTCAACACAGGGTAAAGCACGGGGAGTCACCCACCTATCTCTTTCAGGTACTTGACATGTCCAAAAATTCACTGTTTTTACTTGAAAATGATGATGTCTTCCACATCTGAGCATGGTGTTTGGCACTTACTACGAGGGGCAAAATATGAGAGCCTTTAAAGCTGGTAGCAAATTTCCGAAAGGGAAGGAAGGCAAACCATGAGACATGCATGGAGTGGGCATGCCCTGGAGCCAAGGAAATAGAATCACAGTTCTCAGCAAGATAAAATGAGAGACTTGGCATCCTCATGAGAAAGGTAAAGAGCTAGAAATGAGAGAGAAGAGAAGTATGAAACAACCCAGTGAGTTTCAGGGTCCAACAGGTTATGTATTGAAAGGTGTCAGTGACCAAAGTCTCTTCATGAAGCAGGTAGCCATTATTTAATTTTACGGTGTTTATATTGCTATATCATCTCATTCACCTTCCTATCTTTTCCCCAAATACTCAATTATATCTAGTAAACAATCTCATCTCTTAAGTAAAAGGTGTGTGTGTGATATGTTGTTTTGCTGTATTTTTCCTCAAAAGAAAGAGGTTGGCTCACTTTCAAGTCTAGGCTGATATTATGTAGATCAGATATTACATATATAGAATGGCAAGAAAATACACCAACCAAGGAAGTAAATGAACCATAAAATATGAATCATTTTTACCATCCTCAAAGACACTTCAAAATACTTAGGGACAGTTCTCGAATTTTAAAGCATAAAAATTTCCATTTAAGTCAATCATATCTAACAATCGAATGGGTAGAGGGATCTGGGACCCACAGAGCATATGAATTACAGTGAATTAACCGATAAATATTTATAGTATGCAAGAAGCCAATAAAATCATATAGACCATTCCCTCATTTTACACATAGGAATGAGAAGCCAAAGGGGATGAAACGATCTGATTTACTATATCAGCAAAAAGGCAGCAACACTGAAAATATAATCCAGTGTCTCTGTTTTACAGCACTGATGAGAACAGAGTTCTTTGTAATTAATATTCCATGATTCAAATCCATTTGGTTTAATAAGACTATGCATGCTGAATTTGCTTTAGATAAGAAATATTCTTCAGATTTCCTATATGAATGTTTTGAATGTATTAAATGGATTTGAATGTAAGATTATATTTCAAAAATCATGCTTAGAGACCAGTGTTTTTTTCCTACCCATTTAACCTGGTTTAAATGATACAAGCTTAATTAGCATATTAACTTGGATAGAAATGTTCTTCCTTGGGTCTCTTCACAGGAGTAGACATTTTTGACCTATATTGTTAAATAAAATATAAAAAACCAAAATAGCTTTCCTAATCTATTGCTTCCTAACTTTTAACTTATTGCCTTCCTTAGGCAAGAAAGTTATAAGTAGCTGAAAAAAGGGAAGTTCTATTATTGGAAATGCTGAAACACAGCTGGGACTATGTTTGATTCTTTTAGAATTACTCATTTTGTATTGTCTTCTATTCTTTTTCTAAGCATTAGAATCAGAGATACTAAGAATAGTCGTCAGAGTATTTCCATTATTAAATGGGCCAGGTTTCTATAAATAATGCAATTCAAAATAACTAGCTACAACATCCTTTTCACGCAAAATCTTTCCTGGATATGAGTTTCACAGATACAAAATGTGTACACAAAATACAATCACTACCAGGCATTACTGCTACAGAACTTCCTTCCCTTTCAGTTGTTTGGTATCCAGCTTACACTAGGAATCTCGTAGTGTGCGGTTATTTATGCTTCCCAGCTTTGTAAATATTACATAATATTAAGAATTTTTCCCCATAGAAAACAAAGATATCGTACCTATTTCTGTAATCATTATATGGCCATATGAATATTTTTGGTACACTGAAAATTAAATTAAGATGAGGATAGTGGATATAACTGTGTCCATATCCCAATTTAAAATCATAAATTTAGGAATTTACACATGATAATATTTTGAATATATTTACTGGAAACTAAATTCTCAGAGACAAGAGCCCAGATGGCTTAACTATCACTTAATTGCTTCTCTCCTAAGGCTTCTAACCATTGTCTTTATACTTCCTATTTGTATTAAGATTATAAATTATTCATAATTTTGAATAATCAGAGTTCTACATTTCTTCTGTAAAATAATAATTTAAAATCTAAATTCTTATAATACTTACGTGTTTTAAAAGTGCCTTGATTAGTAATATCTAATTTAATCATTATTATGATATATGCAGGCATGATATTGTGATTCATAATAAGAAATATACTTGTTCTTCATCCCTGTTTCTGGCACTGTGTTCCAAATTACCTTGTAATTTCCTAGGTAATGAAAGGGATAAAGGTATATTTTATGTTAAGGAACTGACTTTTGAGCTGCTCCTAAAGATAAGGGATGGTTTCCAGAAAAACCAACCAAGCAATCAGTCCCACCTCACTACCACCTCTAGGGAGGGAAGAGGAGCTGGAGGTAAATCAGTTGCCTCCATAAAACCCAAAAACTGGTTTTAGAGAGTGTACAGGTTGGTGAACATATGGAGATTTAGGGAGAATAGAGTGCTTGCAAAGAGCCTGGAAACTCTGCACCCTTTCCCCACGCCACGCCTTATGCATCTCTTCCATCTGGCTGCTGCTGAGGTATATCCTTTTATAATAAGCCTGAAATCTCGTAAGTAAAATGTTTCTCTAAGGTCAATGGGCCACTCTAGCAAATTAATTGAACCCAAGAAGGGGGTCATGGAAACTTCTGATTAGTTACCAGACTTGGGCTGGCGTCTGACATCCAAGAAAGGCATTGAGGGAACCTCCAAACTGTAGCAAGTCAGCCGGAAGCACCGGTAACAACCTGAGCTTGGGACTGGTGTCTGAACTGGGAGAACGGGGGATCGGCAGTCTTGTAGGACTGAGCCCTTGTCCCATGGGACGCAATGCTATCTGCTGGTTGACAGTGTCAGAATTGAGTTGAATTGTCCACCCAGCTGGTGTCTGGACAATGTCTTGGTGTGGGGAACCTACCTCTGCCCCAGCACATACATGGGAATTGGTTCCTGAAACCTTAAAGAGCAGGACACTCTGTTTCATAAATGAGAAAACCATTTTCTGAGTTTATCCGTAAAATTTGCATGGCTCTACAGCCACAGAGAGAAATTTCTGTGATTCTGAATCACCGAATCCCAACCAGTTTTTCAAGCTTCCTCAGGTTCCTGAAAGAAACGTATGAAAGAAAGACTCAGGGAAGGGGGGTCATTTTATTTCCACGGGGCTTTTGGGAACTCATAACCTTGGTATACTGGGCTGAACCACATATAAGAACAATAATTGATTTTAAGGTTCATCTTGACAATAGCAGGCTAAACACTGCATCCTTCTCTCCTGAGGCCATTAGTAGAGTTGAAAGGCAAGTATTCTGAAGGCCGAAGGCCTGTGTTAAAATTCCACCTCAAGTACTTCCTGGCTGTATGCCCTTGAGCTTGTTTCTACCATCTCCGTTTGCTCTACAAGGATCTGATGTGAAGGTTTAAGAAAACAGGGCTTGAGAAGCGCCTACTCTGGTGCAAGGCACAAAATAGGCATTCAACAATAGTGTTTATCATTATCGTTTCATTTTCATGAGCTCATCAGATCTTAGTGTTTGTATGGCAGAGCAGAAGTATAAAAAGACAAACAACAATAACAAAAAGTTCTGCTTCCAAGCAGCCCAAAACTGTCCCGCCACACCAGTGGCAGAGAGCTCTTTGACCTCATGTGGTAGAGAAGGCTTGCTCAAATATGGTCCATGGGCCAGTATCAAAATCACCTGGAGTGCTTGTTATTGAATATTAAGTAGCAAGCATAATGTTATGAAGCACACAAATGCAACAATTTGGATTAGATAAGGAACGCCTCAGATTTTCTAGCTAAATTAATCTGAATGTATATTATGGTCTGTCCAGAAGGTATTCAGCCATGTAAGATTAAAAAAAAAATAGAGACTGAAGAAGATACAAGATACAAGAAAAATTGTACATAGGACAAGACTCCTCAGTCCCCTTCAGAACAGGCACCTTGGGACCTCACACAGTTCTCCCAGTCACCATCAGCTGCCCCAGCATATTTTCCTGAGTCTTATCAACAGCCTGAAATATTTTCCTTTTCAAAGACAATTTTAGTTTGGGGAAAAGCTAACTGTCACAGGGTGCCATATCTGGGCTGTATGGGAGCTGAATGACCTTGGTGATCTGATGTTTCACCAAAACTCTCTGCATGAGACATGATGCATGAGCAGGCAAGCTTTGTCATGATGAAGCTGCCAATCACCAGTTGCCCATAGGGGTAGCCTTCTGAATCATCCAAATAGTTCGGGTGGAGGAATGTTCAAGCTTAACACAAAATTTGATGCCGATTCTTTGCTCTACTTGCTCTGTCATTTTGAATGTGACAACCACACAGTTCACACACTCACTCAACAGTGTCTACCGCCCCTACTGACTAGTGCAGTGAAGTCATCGTTGTTCATGTATGCTCATTCCAGTCCATTCTCCTTGCTGCCAGGTTACACTGATGTAGTGCAAACCATTCTTGTTATTGTTAACAATGGATGGACTTTTTCCAGACAGACTATATGTGTGTGTGTGTGTGTGTGTGTGTGTATGAAACTTATTTATACCTTTAGCTTCAATTTCAAACTTGGACAAACTGACAATACGAACACATACACACACACTCTCTTGCTCCCCCTCCCTTTCATATACTTAAGTCAACTAAATTATTTTTATTCAGATTAATCTCAGTTACATCAGTTACATTATTGATGTCTTACTTATTTGAGGTATGAATCTAAATTACTCCCCCTCCCCACCTCACTTCTGTTCAGGTTCCATATTCCAATAATAAAGGGCCATTGGGAAAGGTCTGGCTGGCTCTAGTTTGCACTCTTCCACCGGGCTTGCATCAGGTGAAATGCATGTCATCAATTTGGGCCACGACACTCACATATTCAATAACCTTTAAAGACTCCCATCTTTCTACACAATTATAGCTAAACTCATTAGTAAGGTCCAGCACTGACCTTTCTTCCACTTCCTAATTTTCTGCAGCTTCCTTCTTCAATTTCTTGCCTCCGTCTCCAGAAACACTGAACTCTTCTAAGCTAAAAACATTTCTATTGAATTTGTGTCTTTGCTGATTTTTCTCCTCCTACATGGAATATTTTTCTCTTGCCTCTTTAGCTGGCCCATTCCTATGCATTTTTAAGATTCAGCTCAAACATCACATGTCTTAAGATATTTTCCCAGACTGACAACTTAAATAGACACACACAAAGGTATACCCTTATTGAAAAAGGTGTTCTTCTTCTCTCTCTCCATACTATTATGCCACTGAACCTTCACCATGCTTTTTAATGATTTATCCTACAACCTGCTTGCTAGGCCAGCTTCATAGGCACATGATTAGTGCAGCTGCATAGGGCCTAGCTCTCAGAAGGGCTCCACACTTGAGTTTCAATGATCTGCAGTCATTGTTTCACAATTTTGAATAATTTTATCTTGAGTTTGTGTTTTGTAAGTGAAGTCTGATAAGACAATTGAGGGTGAGTGTATGTGCATGAGAGAGAGTGAGAAAGAGAGAGAGAAGAGGGGAGGGGAGGGGAGAGGAAAGGAGGGGATGGGAGAAGAGGAGAGAAAAGGAGAGGAGAGGAGAGGAGAGGGGAAGAGAGGGGAGAGGAGAGGAAGATGGCAGAAAGACAGGGAGGGGATGTAGAACACTGGTTCATAGATTTCTGGCTTCCTATTGCATTCCACCTCCCACAAATGGGTTCTCAGCTGTCCACTCTTCTGCTACCTGGAGCCCTTGGCTTTGTTTCATCTTCCCCTCCTGCTCCCAGTGACCACTGCAACCCTGCACTCCAGATGGGTCTGTGTACAGGAACGAGGAAGGTCAGGATCAAGTATATGCTCTAGTCTAGAGCATCTAGAGGATGTAGTGAGGGCCATAATAACCATCTCAACCCCTGACCTGGTACATCACTGCCCATTCAGAGGAAGATTCACCCCAGGTGGAGGAACCAAACACTGCTTGATTGGAGACTGCAACCTCCTGAATGTATGCTATCCATTGGAGGTTGGGTCATTGAGCCAGTGGAAACAGAGTACTGTATAATTATTTATAAGAGCACACTAAATAACTAAAAAGAATCACAAGTCAAGACAGACTGCAAAAAATGAAAATTTTTTATATTTTATTACACTTATTTCCAGCTTTTTGAACAAGGGTCCTAGGATTTTTGTTTTTCCCTGAGCCCTACAAGTCCTACAAGGCAGCCCCATCCCTGGTTGCCTGAGACTATGAGCTCCTTAAATTAGGGGTTGTCCTGTTCACCTCTGCAACTAACTGCAACACATAGCTTTGTACCTATCACATTGGGACAACCCAATACATAATTGTTAAATGAATGAATAAATAAATATTACATAAAACAATTCATCTTCTACAGGAAGGTGTGGTTGAATAATAAGGTCTGTGAAGAGGTATTTGCAGAAAACTTTTGACTTACTCATCACAACACATAATAATTTGCATATTAAAGCTGCGAAAAACTGAAATAATGTTTTCCACACACTAATAAAATTGACTTCATGCTTTGCCTCTCCTCCAAATACAAGACTGAACAGTTAATTGTTATCTGTCATGTTTTATGGGGGAAAAAGCTCTAAGAATTTACCCTTTTTTTTTTGGTGGTGTGATTAAAGAAGTGATTTTAATTTTTTTTTTTATTCGTAAAAGGTTTTGAAGTTACAAGCATTTGGGATAAAAATGCATTCAGGAAAGAAATATATATCTATATCTGTATAGACAGTAGTGATTAAACAAAGCAAGGGATGAACCACTCCATGCACTCTAGTACCTAAGCCATTTGTCAATTTACTATGCTTATGATGTATATTTTATCATTATGTATATTGATTTTACAATCTGTAAAATCTGTTCTGTAGAAAGAGGAAGAAAAAGCTTGAGGGTAGAATGCCTATGTAAGTAAATATACATGTTATATAGCTAGATAAAATTAGGTGAGTGCTAATTGCATTCATTCAATTTTCTACTAGTAGTTGATAGTGATAAAATATAAAAGATACTACAGGCTGTTCTTACATGGAAAAACTCAAGACTATTACAGATACATATATTTAGATAAAGTTCTTTGAATGTAAAGAAACCTTTGCTAGAAATACTAATCTTTATTCAGTGAATCAACAATTTTTAAAAATATATATTTAAATATCAGGAAGTGAATGAGTCACTTGAAATAGGGCAATAAGCAAAGAAAGCAGATATAGTTTCTGCCCTTATAGAACTTACAGCCCATTGGAAATAAAAGGCATTAAGCATTTAATTAGAAATATTTTTAGTAAACAGCTATCTGTGTAATAAGGGATCTATTCTAATATGCACAGCAGTACCAAGGAAGGCTTTCCTAAGGAAATCATCTTTAACTTCATACCTGAATGATACGGAGGAATTAAGGTAGTCTAAAAGAGAAGATAAAGCAGCATTTCCAACTATGCTACTTTGGCTAACAAATAATAAATCTGTCCTCAAAATTGCGTGTGTGTGTGTGTGCATGTGTGTTGAAAAATTAACTACATAAATTTTAAAAAGCAGAATTACTAATCTGGAACATGTTATACCTCAAAGAAATTAACCAACTGCATTTGTATTTATCTATAAAGAGATTCTTAGCAAATTAATAGAAGAATGATCACTTGTAATGAAACTTTACACTATTTAAAAGAGTGATTTAGTAAATAGATACTCAAATACTAAAAAAAAAAAAAAAAAAAGAAGTGTCATTTCAGTGTTTAATGCTGGCCTGAATAAAATTTACTCTAAATTAGTGAAATATCACATTACATTTAAAAGGCTGATTTGCACTATCTGCAAGTAGCTCAGCTAAGAATTCTTCCAAACTACATACCAGCTGTTCTATGTTACACAAGTAATTTAATCCCTTTCAATCTCTGTCTCTTCATCTGTCTGTACTTTGAAAACAAAATATTGCCCCAGGACACATGTGGAAATTAAATTAAATAATCAAATGTGAACAGACTGTTAAGGGTCCTACTCTAAGATACATAATAGGTAATCAGTACATTTGATTTTCTTTCTTTATCAAGCATTTATTCTTTTATCATTCCACCAAATGTATAAGGAGTGTCTTTTGTTTGAACAGCATAGAGTACAGCGTAGAGAAAAGATTTTAGAGCTCAACAAAGCAACTCTACCTCTTGGTAGTTGTGCTATAGTGGATAATTACCTAAATTCTCTGGTCATTATTTTCTGAATATATGAAACAGAAATAATAACCATCTTCCAGAAACATTTTAAGGTAAATGGCATTATTTATCTAAAATGAACAGTAAGTGAAAAATGGTAGTTGCTTAACAAATGTTTGTTTTCTCTTCTCTCCATTATTATTTGACACTGTGATACATACAATGGAAAAAAGATGAATCAATTAATAATCTTTTCCTCATAGAGTTGATGTTCATTCTCACATGAGAAAATGACATATAAAAATAATTTGAATATATCCTAACAGAGTTAACACTTGAATAACAGGGGACTTAGGGGCTCTAATACCCTCTAGTTGAAATTACATGTGAAATTTTTACTCCCCCCAAAACTTAATTATAGTCCCTCCATATCTGCAGGGGATAGTTTCAGAACCCCTGAGGATACTCAAATCTGAGCATGGTCAAGTTCCTTATATAAAACGACTCAGATATATGCATATAGCTGGCTCTCTGAATGCTGAGTTTTCCAACTGGACATTGTAATACTGTTTTTTATCCATGGTTGGTTAAACCTACAATGCAAAACCCAAGGATATAAAGGGCTGACTACATACTTGTTGAAAAAAATCCACATACAAGTGGACCCAAGCATGTCAAACCTATATTGTTCAAGAGTTAACTGTATATTCTTTTTCTATTAAGGAAAACATAACAAAGATGAAAATAAGGTATTACAAGTATTCAAAAGATAGAATAACTAAAACTAAGGCATAAGTAAAATTAGTACTATTTTTTTCAGAAATACATTTTTTCAATGTTTCTGCTTATTTTAGTTATATCAATGTTTATCCTATATTATTTTAAACAATATGCAGTTATGCTACATACAACTATGCTTGATTCAAAATAAAGCTATTAATATATTATGATAAATGATGTGTTGCTGAAAATGAATTAGTGAATTTAAAATTTAATCACAGTAACATGTGTTTGCATATTTTACATTGCATTTATCGACTTTTTATGTTGATTGCCAAATAAAAGTGATCTGTATTTCAATATTACCAAAAGGCATTACTGTAATTTTTCTATTATAAGAATGAACTTCAATTTCCATTTCATGCACAAAAATATGGAAGGTTAATGCAGTTAATGCTAAAAACTAAAAAATGGTGGAGAAATTACAAAATCACATTTTTAAAGCTTAAGAGAACTGTGAAATCAACAAGGAATAGAAAGACCCCTTTCTTTTTCTTGGAAGGAATTTATTGACTCTTATCACAAGCTGTGGATTTGGCTTAGCTCTCCTGGAGAACAGAGAAACCAGTAAAGTTTTTGATGGTCAGGAAGCAAAGAAGTAGTAGTTTCAGCACTTGAAAAGCCTAGGAAACATGGACGGCTCTCTCAGTAAGTTATTTGATAAATCATGCGGCTAAATTAATGAGAACAGAGACACCCTTTGAAGAAAGTGTGGCATCTCCACAGCTCTGTGTTGCACTTGCTAATGATAGGAGACCTAGTAACAGAAAAGCTAAGAGGACGAAGTGGAGAGGGAGGAGTAAACTGATTTTGTGGGTCTGTAACTTCCTCATCTGAAAAATTTCCTAAATATAGTTTACAAAACTCCATCTTTTAAACATGGATACAATGAGATACTTTGTTAAATTATTTGCAGTAGTCTGGATAAAATCTTTATTTTATATTTTTAAAATCAGACACATACAACCTCTTTGATTAAAGAAATAAGACTAACTTGATAAGATTCATTCCTATAACATATTTAGGTTCCCTTCTAGCTTTTCTCAATTATTCACTTTTTAAAGTTCCTTTGTGATTATACCTCAAACTAATTCCATGTTTAATGGTCTAGAGATTATGAAAATCTTCCTTTTTTCCCAAAAGTAAAAATGTATTAGATTCTTTGATTTTTTTTCAAAAATTTCCCATTCTTCTTCAGTCTTCAAAGAGTACCAGCATTATTATTCATTGTCCAATCTTCAAAACCATCTGATGCCTATAATCTCTTTTTTAATGAAGACTTCTGTCACCCCCAATATTCTTTCCACGGTTTTTTTAGTCTGAATTCAGTGCCAAGAAACATGTATCAATATCTGAAATAATAATTCATTGCATCCATGTAGCCTTTAAAATTTTCCAAGTATTTTTACATAACATGTATTTAAACAAATTATAGAAAGTTCAGTTCTCAAAATAATTTCATAATTTATTCTAAAAAATAAAACTGAAAATATGTATAGCAGTTCATTATTAATGTATTTCTCTAGTTAATACCAAAACTTGAACTTAGTCAAGATGAGTAAGTTGATTTTAACCAGAATATAATAAACCCATTTTTTTTTGTCTAACATCAGAATTCTATGTGGAATATCTGAATAGTCATCTCACTAAATCTACCAACTCTTGGTTATATTTATCATGTTGGTGTTTGTCGGGGAGAAGATCTGGAGGGGGAAGCAGATGAGAGACGCGGCTTTAACTGAAGCTGGGTTAACTATTAGGATTCAGGCTTCCCTTCTGGTCTGATGGCCTGTATGATAGGCCTTTAAGGTCTATGTGCTTGGTGGCTAAGAAAAACCAGGGAATAGCTTATTTCAACAACAAAAAAAGAAGATTGAAAAACATTTTGGATGAGTCAATAAAAAGTTTTCAGTTGTTAGAAAAGTAGGTCTGGTGTAATACTTCTCTAGCTAAAATATATAGTGAACAACAAAGGAAGTACTAAGGAACATTTCTGTCAAAAGCAGCTGAATAAAATGTTCCCTATATCACAATATTTTAGAACACAGCTGGCAAAGAAATGCTAGTTCTACCAAGAGAGCAGAGTGGGCTTACAGAGAGTGAAAGTGCTATTATATTATTAAGGAAACACGTGATGTGGTGCAGGCACACTGGAACAAAACAAATCATCACAACCAGCTGATAATTAAATTACATTTGATATTAAAACTTCACATTTTATTTAGCATCATGCTGTTACAGAATCCCATCAATGCTGCTCTGGAATAGTTGTGGGGTTTGACTGCCCTCTGCCAAGAAGCATAACTCCCAGTGCAAGAGTTCGGTGAAAATGGAAAGAGGTTGTTTATTTAAAGGGTACGGATTTAGAATAATGGCAGATTTCTGCCCATAAATCTCATTTCCTTTAAAATACCCCAAAATACATACTCCTGCCCCTCTCTGCCAAACCAGGCTGATTTCAGAATATGCCAGTCAGAAGTACCATCATTCAGAAAAGAAGTCTGCAGTTTAGCTTTTCCGGTCACAGTTCAGCTCCAGGCATCTCTCACAAATCCATGTTTGGTTAGGCAGGTCCCCACAGAGCTCCGACAACTCTGCCACCATCTTCTCCTTCTTGCTCCAGGCCTTGTGGCCTGCTCTTACTCCAAACCACGTGGCTTTTCCCTTACACACCAGACCTGATAAGCTAACTCCCATCTACGCACTTTCAGGCCATGTGGCTTCCTCTCCCTTCCCTTTCAGCCCTCCCTTATTTAAAATGTTCCACCTGGAACTTCCCATATGGCCTCATACCTGGACCCTCATATGATGTGCATTTTTGCCAGTTCCCCTGTATCTTTTATCTTCTTTCAGCTGCAATCTTTAGTCAGGGCAAGAATTTTCAGCAATTTCTGGAGTGGGCATCTGCCCCCACCTCTCTTGCAGGCGCTATATAAGCGCCCCCCACACCCAGTGTGTCACAAGTACCTGAATGCTCTCAGAGTCACATAGACCTTTGCACCCTGGGCAGCAGCACAGGCTATTAACTTGCCGTTGTTATGCAAAATATCTTAAACACATGGTTCACTTCTCCTTCCCTCAATCAAAGTTTGTGGGGAATATGCTCCTATGTTCAGGGGACCCTCGCGCTGCACCCTGTTACAATGCTGTTTATATTTTAATTTTAATATTAGTATACTAATATATTTAATACGTTAACATTGGAAACTACTTAAAAACATTTTTTTATTAAGTAGATATTAACCTCATTCTATTGTCTGATGCAAGCATTATAGAATAAAAAAAGTAAGAGATCATTTTTTTCTTTCTAAACATAATCATATATTAAAGTTTTTATACATTCATACAGTAAAATGTTATGTCTGAAATAGTGTTAGGAAAATATATAATGACATTTAATTTTTAATTTAACAAAAGCTTATTAGGCACGCATCATATGCCAGGGGCTGAAGGTGAGTGGTAAATGAAAGAAATAATGTGAATGAGTATATAGATATTATCTTATACAGTGACTGTATGGAATTTACATTTTAACGAGATAAGTTAGATGATTAATGAAAAGATAAATTATAAAACTACATGAAAAAATAAAACAATATGAATAGAAGGAAAGTATTCTGATAAGAAAATTAGTTGAGAGGTGTGTGCCTCCTTGGTGGGGTTGTCAAAAAGTCATTTTTGAATGACTGCTTTTAGAGCAGTGACTTTAAAGACTACTTAGTTATGCTAAAGTCTTAGGAAGAACAATCCAGAGAAGTCTGGTTCCCAATAACACAGAGTAAGCACATTTTACCTTGTCACAGAAAACCTGACAGAATACATGAGACAGTAATTTGAGGACTCTGGAAAAAAGAAAGAAACAAACAAAAACCAGCAGCAGCAAGCAGATCAGAGAACACCAGGTTTTGAAGTACCACCAAACAGGCAGTGAGTCTGCTATTTTTTTTTTCCTTCCAGTTGCTGCCATCCAATTCCAACCTGATATCAGGAGATCAGAAGTGAGTACAGAGGTGCATTTCTGTACTCAGAGCTCTGATTAAGGCCCCTTATCTCTGGCTGAATTGCTGGAAATAAAACCTCCAATGAAGAAGAAAGTATAGAAATTCATAGGTGTCTCTCTTTCCTCCCTCCCTCACTCCCTTCCATCCTTCCTTTCTTATTATTTCTCTGCTCTCTCATTCTCCAGCCTCACACAATCTCATGACATGGGGTGCAACTCCAAGAAGAAGAAACCAGGGAAGCCAAACTCTGAAGAGAGGGAAACTTTCTTTCCATTTGGTGGAGCTACAGTTCCAAGAAGGTTGAGTCAACCTCCCTCACACCGATTTTTTTCTCTCTTTCTACAACTCAAGAGTCACAGTTTCTGTTCAAAGGACCAAGAAGGGAAGCCCCAGAGAACCAGAAGCTATCATGGAGATCACAAAGAGGGAGACATCAGGAAATCCAGATCATAAAGTTCATAAACTCAGGGGCTCACCTACAAGGTATGCATGCAGAGATAAGAAATAAATGAGCACATCAAAAACTGAGAAATTGAATGAGAGAGAGATGATATTGAGGTTTCTAAACTGATATTGAAATCACAGCCTACAGAAGGTGACTTAGTACTGTGGCTTTTATCTAACCAGGTTGGATTGCCTGCATAAACAACAAAACATTCCCCTAAGATTCAGACAAAATCTAGAGTCCCATGGCATAATATTCCAAATGTTAAGAATGTAATCCAAAATTACTTGGTCATATGAAGGACTTCTTACACTTCTGCACACCTAGATACCAACACAGATATGACATATTAAAGTAGCTATTATAAAAATGCTCAAATGAGCAACAAGGAATACATACAATAAATGTTAGACAGAATGTTTCAGAAAAAAAAAGATATAAGAAAGAATGAAGTAGATGTTTAGAACTAAAAATTATGGTAATTAAAATTTAAAATGCAATGGATAGATTCAATAGTGGCATCAAAATGGCAAGAAAGAGTCAATTACCTTAAAAATATATCAATAGAAATTATCCTATCTGAACAATAAAGAGAAAAATATTAGGAAAAAAGGTGGCCCTACTTCACATTTACTTATGAGACCAGAGCAAAACAGCTAACATTCTTGTAATTGGAATCTCAGAAGCAGAGGAGAAAGAGTGTTGATCTGAAAAATTATTTGAAGAAATAATGACCCAAACTTCCTCAGGTTGGAAAAAGAGACAAACTTTAAGATTCTAGAGGCTGAGTCAACCTCAAACTGAATAAATCTAAAATATGCAGGACTAGATACATCATAGTTAAAGTTGACATTGCTAAAGACAAATATACAATCTTAGAAGCAGCCCGAGGGAAAAAAACAATTCATACCCAATAGAACAATGACTCAAATGATTGACTGTATCTCAACAGAAATTGTAGTGTCCAGAAGGATCTGAACACTTTTTAAACGACTGATGAAAAAATTATAAACTCGCAAATTTATATTCAGTATTAATATCTATCCTTTAGAAACGAAAGTGAAATAACATTCTCAGATGAAGGGCAACTAAGACAATTAATAACCAATAGTTTTGCTCTAAAAATATTTTCTGAAGCAAGTTTTTCAGACTAAAGGGCAAGAACACCAGGAAAAAAGAAAGAGCAACAAAAATGGTAAGCATCTTCGTAAATATATATAGACTATCCTTCTCTTTTGAGTTCTTTAAAATTTTTCTGATAATCGAAAGCAAAAAATGATAACTTCTGCTGGAGTTGTCAATATGTATAGATGAGCTTTCTACATTATAGCTGAAGTGGTAAAATACGAATGCTTAGTAAGTAGACTATGAAAAGTTAAGCAAGTCTTTTGCAACCCTTAGAGCAACCATAAGAATAAAAAATCAAATATACTCAAAATCATAATAAGTAAGTTAAAACAGATAATAAAAAAGTCAAATAACATTTTCTTTTGGGGAAAAGAAAGGAATCAAAAAGAGAGGACAAAGTAAACAAAACAAAACATGGTAGATCTAAATCCACGCTTATCAATAATTATATCAAATGTAATAGTCTACACAAACTAATTAAAAGACACAGCTTATCATAATGGAAAAATATGCACACATATGATATTTACACAAATATTCTTTTTAAATATAATGATGCAAATATATTAAAAGGACTTGTCCAAGGACACAAAACAACTCATATAAAACCCCTAAAACCAGAAAAAACTTAGCATGTTGAATGATATGCTGTTAAGTATGTTTATGACTGCATGTAAGAAATGAGAGTTTATAGACAAACATATTAAGGCAAGTGATTCAAGTTATGGAATTGGAGACCATTTTATTTTGCTGGGACTTATTTTTATATTTTATATTTTCTCAAATGAACATTACTGAATAATTCCTAAAATAGGTTCTAATAAATGCTTTTCTAGAGAAAATGGAGAAACAAATATTTTTGTAATTGAAAAAAATAAGCTTTAGGGAAAAACTAAGGAAGTTAGGGGGACACAGGGATGAGTAAAATTTGTGTTTTTTAAGAGGCAATATTCTACATGTAAATCACAAATTCATGAGAAAGGGAAAATTATCTTTGAAACTGATAAGCTCAGTTTAGAAAATTGTGAGGGTCCCTTCAGACTGAGAAGTACTAATTAGTTGAAAGTTCAAAGTTTAGGTACAAATTTCAAAAGAATTGTTAGAGCTAGAGACACAGACTGAGAATATCAGCAGATAAATGGAGTACAGCTTTAGAAGTCATAGGTTAAAAATCTATATATGAAAAGCTAATTTCTTGAAATGACTGAGTGCACATCATGCAGTTTTGCATTCTGAAGTAGTGGCATATGAAGTTTTATTATTAATATTAATTGGGGAAGGTTGATGTTATATCCTAAGGGCAGTGGTGTTAATATGCATAGCTATAAGAACAAGTGGCTCCTTCTCTATATTTTACTACTTAAATACACCTTTGATTGCTACAGTAATTTAACCTTCACCTAATTTCACTAAATTACTTATAAACATCAGCTAGTAAAAGTTGATTGAAGAAACGTAATTGGATATTTTGAGTATGGCCCTACCACACAATTAAGCCATTCTTTTGACTGATAGTTTTAATGAGACATCAGTTGAAAGGAAAAGCTTGGGAAAAAAAATATATATATATATATTGCTGACTTTCAGTTAGGGGCTACAAATGAAGCAAATCCTGTTTGGGCAAATAGCTTTCTGTTTTTCAGTGAAGAGTGCTTTTATTGAGTACCTGCAAAGAGGGTAGACATAATTATTTGGTGGTCTCTGGTTTTTAAAAAAAAGTCCATTAATTATCATAGGTAGTACAAAATAAACAGCAGGATTAAGAAAGTTAATTAACTACAGATGTGTCAAGACAATTGCTTAGGTCAGGAAATAATGTGTTTACTTAATTGTGTGATTTTGCGTTAGGTCAGGGTGAGGCAAGTAAAAAAGTGAGACAAGATTAAAGGCCAACGATGGAAGAAATATATAGTCCAGATAGAGAAATACAATTGATTCAGGTGCCATATTTAAAGTCTTCCAAAGGTTGGCTGGACAAGCACTTCATTACCATTTATAATTGTATCAAAAATATTAAAACACCTAGGAATAAATTTAACCAAGGAGGTGAAAGACCTGTACACTGAAAACTGTAAGATTTTGATGCAAGAAATTTAAAAAGACACAAATTAATGGAAAGATACTCTGTGCTCATAGATTGAAAGAATATTGTTAAAACATCTATATTACCCAAAGCAATCTACAGATTTAATACAATCCTTATCAAAATTTTAATGGCATTTTCACAAATAATCCCAAAATTTGTATGAAACCATGAAAGATCCCAAATAGCCAAAGCAATCTTGAGAGAGAAAAACAAAACTGGAGGCATCACACTGTCTGATTTCAAGCTATATTACAAAGCTACAGTAATCAGAACAGTATGGCACTCCATAAAAACAGACATAGATTAAGGAACAGAATAAAGAGTAGACACACAAAAAATCCATGTGTATATGTGGTCAATTAATTGACAACAAAAGAGGCAAGAATGTAAATGGGGAAAGGACAGTTTCTTCAATAAATGGTGTTAGGAAAACTGGACAATTACATGTAAAAGAATAAAACTGGACCACTCTCTTACACCACAGACAAAAATTAATTCTTACACTGTTTACGGTTACTATCAATTGGGTTTCTTTTTCTAAAATATATATAAATAGAATCACCCATTATAGACTTCTACTTCT
This sequence comes from Mormoops blainvillei, assembly GCA_004026545.1. NCBI lineage: Eukaryota > Metazoa > Chordata > Mammalia > Chiroptera > Mormoopidae > Mormoops > Mormoops blainvillei. Next base: position 94,993 of record PVJD01003463.1, on the reverse strand, counting down.
GATTTCTTTCACTTAGCATAATGATTTTAAGATGCATCATACATTTTTTTTTTTGGAACAGTGGCATGTTCATCTTTATTGCTGAGTAGTATTCTTTTGCATGGATAGTCCACATTTTGGTTAGTAATTCAACAGTTGATGAACATTTGTATTGTTTTCGGTTTTTCACTAGTATAAGTAATCTACTATGAACATTCTTGTACAGTTCTTTGTGTGGACATGTGTTTTTATTTCTTTGGGGTAAATACCTAGGAATGGAATGGCTGAATTTCTTGGTAAGTGAATATTTAACTTATAAAGAAATTATTAGACTGATTTCCAAATTGGTTGTACCATATCATATTCCTAAAGCGGGGTATGAGAGTTCAAGTTGTTCTATATCTTCACCAATAATTGTGAACTTAGGTCTTTTTAACTTTAGCCATTCTAAGAGTTGTGTATTAGCATCACATTGCATTCTTACTTTGTAATTCTATGATTACAAACGATTAATGATGTTGAGAATGTATGCTTAGTAGCCATTTTTATATGCTCTTTTATTAATAATCTGTTCATGTTATTTGCCTATTTTTTTCTATTGGATTAGTTCTTTACTGTTCCTCAGTATCCATAGCGAATTGGTTCCCGGACACACTGTGAATACCAAAATGCTCAGGTATTCAAGTCCCGTCTAAAACACAGCATGGTATTTGCAGATAGTCTACAGACATCCTCCTGTATGCTTTATACCACCTCTCGATTACATATAATACCTAATACAATGTAAATGTTACATAATAGTTGTTATATTGTATTATTTAGGGTTTCCATCTGTCAGCAAGCTGGATCAAACATCATTTTTCTCTCTTTAGTGGGTTATTCAGCTGATAGGGTCAGGAAACTGGTAGCTGGTTCTTCTAGGTTGAAGAAATGAGCATATCTTCCTTAATATCATTTTTTAAAATAGCATCCAACCATGGCTGGTGTGGCTCAGTGAATTGAGTGCCGGCCTGCGAACCGAAAGGTCGTCAGTTCGATTCCCAGTCAGGGTACATGCCTGAGTTGCGGGCCAGGTTCCTGGTTGGGGGCATGTGAGAGGCAATTGATGGATGCATCTCTCACACATCCATGTTTTTCTCTCTCTCTTTCTCCCTCCCTTCCCCTCTCTCTCAAAATAAATAAATAAAACCTTAAAAAAATAGCATCCAGTGGACTACACATCAATGATGTCATTTGTGTTTTCTGATTTACTCACTTCAAGGTTAATTTTTATTATAAATAAGGGAATAACGATGAAGATGCAACCATCAGAGGCCCAACTACATAATACAGGTCAGCAACAATAAGATTTTTTTCCCAATGTTTTCCACCCATGGTTAGTTGAATCCACAGATGTATAACCTGCAGATATCAACAGCCAATAGTGTTGGGCTGTAAGAGTTCTTTGAATATTATGGATACAAGTCCTTTCTCAGATTTATTAAGAATACTTATTCCAATATGTGTCTTGCTATTTATTATCTTTATGGTTTCCTTTAATGTGCCCAGTGGAAGTATTCTCTATTCCACTGGGGCTTAGACACCCACTTTCAGTCAGACAAACAGATGGAATTGTAGAACTTGCTAGAGAGACTGAGCTACAACACGTTTCTCAATTTGGGAGGCTTCACCTAACAAGCCTAAAATTCTTCTCCCCTGCACAAGTGGAATAAGAAAAAGGAATGCAGTTAGAGAAAGTGTCCAAGTCTGGGAATCTGGTTTACTTCCACAGACTGAGACATTTTTCTCCCATCTGGAGATATGAAATCAACTGTGTGGCACTGATAAAATGACCCAAACACAAGCCCTCCTCGCCAGGAGACACACCTGGCTGGTCTGGGAAGATCTGTTTTGTCCACTCAGGCAACATCAACAGAGACCAGTAGGGGCCCAAGCAGTACCAGAAAAACCAAACGCACCAAAAAACATTGCAAAGGCTTTAAAAATTAAACCACCATTGGAAACACAGCCTTTTCTACTCTAATACTTAATGATAACAGACCCAAAAGAAAAGGGAGGCAATGTTCTAAATGTGAAACACAAAACAACAGACACCCAAACTGTATAAAGCAAAAACTGATAGAGCTAAAAATAGAAACAGACAAATCTGCAATTATTATTGGGGACTTCGACCCACCCATCTTCCTCAAAAGCCAAAGGAATGCTTAAAAAGAAAATCAGCGAAGACATGAAATATCTGAAGAATATCATCAACCAAAAGAATCTATTTTATACAGAGAGAATATTTCACGTAACAACATAAGAATGCATAATTTTTTCAAGTGCCCTTGGAACATTCAACAACACAGACCATATCCTAGGCCATAAAACAAACTTCAACACATTTAAAAGAACTGAAATAATATAGAATATATTATCTAACCATAGTAAAATCAAATTAGAAATCAATAAAAGAAAGACAACTATTGGAGAGTTTTACATCTTGATTATAGTGGTAGATACATGAACCTACACAGGTAAGTAAACTGCATACTTTTATACAGATGAATTAAGTATAAATATTTGAGTACAATGTTAAGTAAACATGAGAGTAGGCATTACTGTACTGTTCCTAATATTAAAGGAAACACATTAAATATGATATTAACTTTATGTTTTTCCTAGATGCATTCGGTTAATATGACAAATTATACTGATTAAGTTAAAATATGCATCTCTTCCTGGAATTGCACCTTTTTGTTCATAATATATTTCCCTCATATATTGTTGGATTTGATTTTGATAATACTATTAAATATTCTTGTACCTGTATTTATGATGGATATTTTCTGCAATTTTTTTCTTTCTAATTTCACTGCCAGGACACAAGTTTAAGGTTAGCTAGTCTTAAAAGATATCTTAGTAAGGGTTCTATCCTCCTCTGCTTTATCTGAAAATTGCAGGATTGAACGTTAGAATATTTTTTTGAAAACATTAGAATATGAATTTTTTTGGTAAGAACACTTTAAATAATTATTTTTATATTTTTGACATATATGTATGCATGTACACATATATTCACAGAGAGAGAGAGAGAGAGAAAGAAATCAAAGATCTGCAGTCAGAGACTGACCTAGAGAAGATAGATTACTTGGCCACCATCTCCTGGCAACGACTTGATTCTGTGCTCTTCCAACATAGATGTGTAACCTGCTGATATCGGGAGCTGACAAGACCAGGTGCAGCCACTGATTGGCCATGATTGTTAACTACCAAAGACTAAGCCCCAGTCTTGCTAGGATGAGGATAACGGCATCTGGAACATTCCCGAGCCCATCCCCAAGAAAACCAGTTTCCTGGTAGTTTTTGCTCAGGGCCACGGAACAACCCAGCCCACGGGGCCTCTGGGCAGACCACGGGAGCCCGGAAGGCGGGAGGAAGACCCTACGAGCTGATGCTCAGGTGGAGCTGCGGGGAAAACCATCTCCTGTAACTGCTCCCGGCCCACGCAGGCGGCCAGATCCCCCGCAGGAGCCTCTGAAGACCTCGGGCTTCCCACCTCGAGGCCAGCACTGGTTCCCGCCTCGGCGACACCTCCGCCCTCCCGCCCAGCCAGTGCCGCCCTTGGGCCTCCAGCCCCTGGACACCCGTGTCACCCAGGCCGAGAGCAAGCACAGCTAATGCCCTGCCTTCGGGCTTCTTGCACTGCCCGGCGGCCAGACGGCAGCCCCACCAGGCCGCGTCCCGCCTGCCACGGTCAGCAGGCCGCAGGGCGCTCCGGTCCCCGAAGGCTCCTCTCGTCCCCGTGCACAGGCAGCCCACCTCGGCCCGGGCTGTGGGCCCCTCGGAGGCTGGACCGACCTCAGACAGCGTTTCCAGCCGCTCACCTCTCGTGGGGCCTGCCGGCTGTGCCCACCATCGTTCAGCCGTGCCTCGGAGGGCCTAGAAGCCTCGAGGGCTTCGCTGCCGTCCCGGCAGAGCGGGGAGCAGCTTCCACCAGCTGAGCATCTCGGCGACAGGACACGAGGTCGCTTCCTGAGGTGAGCCCTGGGGCCGGTGTGGGCGGGGTCAGGGCAGAGGCTCCCTCGGACCCACAACTCCCTGGTCCCCAGTGAGCAGCCCCATTAAAATGCATTTTGGAAGGGAGGGCAGGGAGGACAGTCTTTTGCAGCCATGTGGCTACATCTGAGATTGAATAAAAAAGATGATTTTTTTTTCCACTTTGTTAATTTTCTACAATTTGCCTTTTGTTTTGTTGCTATCTACTTTTATCTTTGTTTTTTTCTAATTTCAACATACTTTTAGTTTACAAAGCAAACTAAACTTTGTAAACATATAGTCACCTCACACACAAAGTAAACTAAAATTTTTAAATTTAAAAAAATGTGTTCTAATGCAGAATCTGTTATTAATTAAATCATTTTTTAAATCTGAACACTTAAAAGTAAAATTTCCCTGTGAAAATTGCTTTAATTCCCTACCCCAATTTTTAGATGCTGTATTTTGTCAGATCTTTCAGCTCAAACTATTTTTTAATTTCTCCATTGATTTTTTTACTTTAGTGGTTTATTTCAAAGTGTTGTTTAATCGAAAAATATTTGCAATTTCAACTGGTTTTTTGATTCTAATTTAATTACATCGTAATCAGAGAATTTGTTCCATATGATTTCAATTCTGTTAAATTGATTTGGACTTTTTATGTTCCAGTTTATGGTTCACTTTGGTGAATATATGAGCTTTCCAAAAGAAGGTTTATTCTGACATTATCATATGTAATGTTGTATAATTAACCATTAGATCAAGGTTGTCTCTGTTTTTATGTCTAGTTGATCAATCAGTTCTTCAAGGAACTGATTAAAATCTTTTACTATGTTTAGAAAATCATCTAGTTCTTTAATACTGTGGCTTTTGTATTGTGTTTTGAAACTTGGTTATAAAATCATACACATGTATGATTATTATATCTTGACTTTTCTGTGCTGGGATTTAATTTTATTTATATTGGTCTACCTTGTCTTTTCCTCAACCTGTTTGTGTAAAATGATATCTTGTACACATTTGGGAAGTTTTTGACCATTATTTCCTCAAAAATTTTTTTCCTGTTCTGTTTTATTTTTCCCCCCAATCCTTCTTGGGCTCACATTACATGCAATTTGTACTTTTAATATGTCCCACAGGTTCCTAAAACTTTATATTTTTTCCAAACTTTTTTTTTGTCTTCTTCCGACTGCATTATTTCTATTGATCTATCTTCAAGGTTACTGATTCTTTCTTCCATCATCTTCATCCTTAACCAAAGAATGCTTTATTTAATATTGTATTTTTCTGGAATTAAAAAAAAATTGTTTTATCCTTTTACTTTTTTTGCTGAGAATTCCTGATTTTTATACATTATCAGTGTATCTCCTTCACGTTGCTTTAAAGGCTTTGTATGATGATCCCAATATATGGATAATCTCAAGGTTAAAAATCTGTTGATAATTTTTCCTTTAACCATGAGGGGCATTTTTGTCTAGTTTCTAATGTGTGCTTAATTTCAATTATGCCCCGGTTATTGTGAGTATGATATTACATAGATAATTTGCATTTGGTTATATTCTTCTAAAAATGGTTTTTGCTTTGTTTTAATAGGCAATTAATTCACCTATCTTTAAATATTTTATTACATCTCAAATCTCAGTTTAATTATTCTAGCATTCATTATAAGCTACTTTGAGTCTATACCATGCATACACGGTTAAGGAGCCAGCCAGAGATTTGGAGAGTATTTATACTCATCATTTGAGACTTGTCTGTGGCTGTGTCCTTTCCAGGAGTTTCCCCTCAGTTTTTAGAAGTACAGTCATCTTGAAATATGTTTTCTGGTTTTTCACGTTAGAAAGCCTGCAGGTTTTCTATAAGTTATAGTCATCTCACACACTGAAAATGTTGGGCTAACTTCAAACTAAAAGCCAGGTGGGGGAAAAATCCACATAACTCACACAATAGCATTCATTTTTAACAAATGTCAGCCTCAGCTCAAGAATGTACTTATAATTCACCACTATCCATTGCCTCCTAGTCATTGCTTTCTTTTTGTAGGTTGCCTGGATTTCATAGGCATTATGTGTGTGTGTGTGTGTGTGTGTGTGTGTGTGTACACACACATATATATATATATATAAACTAGACATTTTATGTATATATATGTGTGTATATATATATATATTTAAAAAATAGTTTTTTAAATAAAAAACCATATATATATTGGGTCCAGTGTGAACTATTTAACTATGTTACAAGTTATACTTCTTGTCTTCATTTCTTATTATTTCTTCTTTCATGGCTGCGTGTAGGGAGGCAGGAGAAGGAGGAACCAGCAGCAGCAGAGCTGGGGCTGGCCTGGCTCTCCTGGTCCCCAGGGGACGATATATGTCTTTAATTTTAGTCAGTACTAAGGTATATTTGTGCACTGGTTTGGAGAGTCAGTTGGTTGAAGTGTGGCCCTGCACAATAAAAGGTTGCAGGTTTAATCTTGGGGCATGTATAGCAGGCAACCCATCAATGTTTCTCTCTTTTAATCTCTCTCTCTCTCTCTCTAAAATTAATATACATATACTTGGGTGAAGGTTAAAAATAAATTTTTTTCCAAAAAGATATTCGTATGTATGATCTAGTAATTTGCATAGTTTTTTATACGTTTGTGGGAAAGGAATTCTGAATTGTATCTCACAGCATCCCTTTATAGGTTTGTAGCCCCAAACATTACCTACTGTTCAAACTGAGATCTGTAGAAAGATTGTAACTTGAACATATGTAAATGCTCAGGAGATAGCAAGGCTTCAGATCAGTCATGTCTTTTGTCTATTATTTTATTTTGAATACATACAATTAATAAGTAAACAAGTGATTAACTTTATTAAAATTGTTATTGCACTATATAATTTTCTAATTTCACCGAGCTCTGTACATATCTTCAGTAACAGTACATTCTGTGTATGTTCAGAAACAACGACCTTGATTAATTTAGATCAACTTTAGAATTATCAACAAAAATTCAACATTGCTTTCATAAGAAAACAAGGGGAATTTTAAATCTTATATGTAATCTTTATTTTGCCATTTTTGCTTCAGTAATGCTATGAACTGGCTAATTTAATATAAAGTAGATGCCTTAAACTTGTTCGTGAGGGAAAAGTGCAATCTGGGTGTCAGCTCCCTTGGTGATTGAATAGCACAAATTAAAGTACCTATGTGTCTTAATTAATACTTGAAATGAATCAATCAAAGATGAATAGGTGAACCAAATAAGTTTGCAAATTTTACTGCCATTGGGTATGTCCTGAGAAAAAATTCATAGCTATCGTTAAAAACAATGCTACTATAGACCCTGGTGTGGTTATGGAACATTTGATATTCTGTACATGTACAGTGTTTTTCAATTCTTTGGTGATACAACGAGGCAACTCCCTAAAAATTGAAAATGAGAGAAGTAAGATTTACTGACCTCTGACAGTTAAACTTGGAATTATACATTTAACAGGGGAATATGGTTAAATTCTATAATCACACACTTTTATAGTAAGTTGTAAGAAAAGTTTAAGGACTTCTTGTAATCAAGTTATCAAAGTAGAACTTCCAAGTTAGTCTACCATAGTAACAAGACAAAAAAGAAAACTAGGCCACAGAGAATGATAGATAATAACACTGACAGAGGGAAAATTAAAGACATTCAGAGAAGATAAAATAGCCCAAAGGAAAAGAAACCTATTTATTTGATAAATACTGAAATATCCCAATAAATATTGGAAGTAAATATTTTCAGTTACATTTAAATTGCAATATTCACTGCCTATTCAATATGGTCAATTTGTAATCAGAAAGGCACAGAAACTAGATATTGTTATCATTTGGATTCTTATGTAACTGGACAAAAAGAAATAAAACAAAGATAATGATGCATGATATATATCAAGTGCTTACTGTGCATTGTCTCCTTCAACACTAATGGCCGTGATCTTAAGTATTCCTATTTTTTGTGACAGTTCAATAGCATAGTGTAAATTAATAAATTATATCACTGTTTTCTACTCTGGTATTGTACTCATCTGTTAGTTTAGATTATGTTTGTTTGATTAGGTACTTAAGGGCAAATTACTTCTGGGCATTGAGGGCGAGCCTGAGCTTTCAAACTTTTATATTAGTGAGTATGTCAACTAGTTGAGATAATATTTGGTGTTGCTTTTTAAATTCGTCATTCCATCCCTTGCTCTTTAATTTAATGACATTGAAGCCCATTTAAAAATATATTAAAAGATATATAAAGCCTAAAATTCCATATTGCTAATATATAAAATGAGTAAATCTAGAAATATGAATATAACAAAATATGATTTGCTAATCACAGAATAAGCTAACTGGTGAGTATGGAACACCAGAATTGACTAAAGACAACAGCAATACTATACAGAATAGGTAGAATAAAATTAGTGGAGGACAAAAAATGTCATACAGTTTGAGCAGGGAACATGCCAAGAGGAGAAAACATAAAACAAAACTGAAATTTTTTGAGGAGTTAGCCCAACATAAAGATGATAATATATTAAGAGGGCAAGCCTACCTGGTCAGGATAGGAAATAGAGCAAAAGAGCTTGAATAGAAAAATCAGACCAGGTTCTGGGCATTGGATTAAGATAAAAAATGTATTTCCTTTAGCAAAGACACATTGTTATTATTTTCTGGGTAAATACAGGATTAATTTTTGTCATAAAGAATGAAGAATTTTCCAGTAAATGGCATATACTATACCAAATAATAATTCTTTATCTACATAAAAAAAAGAAGCTTATCTATATTTTAACAAAGATCTTGCTGGAAGGAATACAAGCTTCTGTTAATGTTGCTTCATAAATTTTAAATTTCTCAGTAAACAATGATAATTATTTTTTTGTACTGCATATATGTGTATGTGTGCATTAATGTACCCTGGAAGATACTGATTGGTCCCAGGTCAGTTATCCAGGGTTCATATTGAGAGTTTTTAACTCTTTTTCTTCTTTCCGCTCCCTTATAATGCAATTGTAGTGTTAAAGCTGGATGGTTTTTGATTAGGATGTTAAAGTATATTGGTCCACACCACACTTTAATTCTTACTTTATATTTTGTAAGATAACTACAGCATTTTAATTTTGTCATTTGCAATGAGCAGGTGGCATTGTTTCAAATCCTTTGTATATCTGATAAATTTTATGTGTTCTTAATGCTGGAAAAATAGCTAGATTTAGGTTACCAGTTTGTAATATTTTCATATCAAAATTTATTAACAATTCATTTTATGTTTGAATTTAGTGTTGAACTAAATGTTGCAGAGGGAAAGTCGGAAGCCAGTTTGACAACTGTTTTTGTTTTGTTTTTGTTTTTTTTGCATGGCACTTATTGTTATGACATCGTTAGTGTTATTGTTTACCCTGACAATTTACCCTGTTTTGGATGTGTTTGGTCTTGTTTAATTTGTTTTCCTGTGTTTCCCTCACTTTCTCATTAAGACTTCACTGCTTATATTAAGCCTTCATAAATTCCCACACAAATTTCAGTTGATGCTCAAATGCAAGTGGACACTTTTTTTTCTTTCATTTTGCAAGTTCTACCGTTAAAATGGTCACTCAAAACAAAAAGTTCACAAAGAATACTGAGTTTTAAATTTTCTTGATACACAGCAACACTTATAACTCTGTTTTCCTTAATAGGCATACTTCTTTATTCAATGGTATTGATGTATGAAACACAGATTTTGTCGGCCAAGCCCAGCCAGACCAGTCTCATAATTTCTTCTTGAGGATTTTATCACAGTTGGTACACACTGATGGAGGTAAATACCACATATCGATTATATTAAGTAAAACAAACCTCTATCTGAAATTAAATTGTTTGCAGTTAGCACATGTGTAAAGGGGTACAGGACACAAGTTCCCTGAAAATAGGAAAACAGCTCCCACAGTCCTTGATGGGGGGAAGAGGAAAGTGGATGATATGCTTCTTGAGAAACATTGCATAACAATGGCAAGTTAATAGCCGTGTGTTCCTGAAGGGAAGAGGGCTCTACCCAGGGCAAATTGTATACATAACTGAAAACGCTCAAGGACTCATGACATATGTGAGACGAGGCATCTGCACAAGAGGCAGGGGGCAGATGCCCATCCCAGATGTCTGTACATTGCTGGGAACTTTTGCCCTGACTAAAGATGACAGCCAAAAAGGTAAATGATAGGGGGGAATGGGCAAAAATGGCACATCACAGGAGAGGCCAGACGCGGAGTCACATAGGAAGTTGTGGGCTGAGCATTTAAATGAGGGTGGGCTATGAGAGAGGAGATCTGATGGGATGGGGGAGGCGACGTGCTGTGGAGTAAGAGAAGAGAAGCCACATGGTCTGGAGTGAGAGGAGGTCTGCCTGGAGAAGGCAGCAGCAGCAGGGCTGATGGAGCTGCTGGGACCTGCCTACCCACCCGGATTCATGAGAGTTGCTTGGCATTGAACTGTGACCAGCAAAGCTGAGCTGCTGACTTCTGCTTTTCTGAAAGACAGTACCTCTGACCGGCATATTCTGAAGCTGGCCTGGTTTGGCAAAGGGAGGCAGGAGCATTTGTTCTTGGGTGGTTTTAAAGGGAGCAGGACTTAATGGCAGAAATCTGCAACTATTCTAAATCTGTATAACCTTTAAATGAGCAACCCCTTCCCTTTTTCACAAAACTCTTACATAGGGAGTCACGCTTCTTGGCAGTGGGCAAGTCGAACCCCACCGCTGTTCCAGAACAGCATTGGCGGTGTTCTGAAACACATACATTCCTTATACTTTGTCCCAGAGAGAAGTCTTGAATAATCAGGAATTAAACCAAATCATTTTAAATATCTCTAAAGCATTGTGCTTATTTAACTGATCTATTTGTGTATGTATGTGCATATATCATCTAATCTAAAATTATTTAAAACCTAGAAATATGTTTACACCAAGACTGTAGTATTGAAAGATGTTAGCTAAATCTCCAGTGATTCACAGATGAAAGAGGAACAGGTGATCAGACATTTAATAGTAAATTTTTAACAGAGGCGCAGGTAAAGAATTAAGTACTTGCAGAAGAGGGATTATCATTTACTTGAAATGAGCAGTTGTTTTCATCTCTTATATATTTCAATTTTTAATATTCTCAAAGCAAAAGATTCTTCATAGGAAAACTGTATAATCCACTTACCTATCAGAACTCACTAGAAATAATTTTTATTTGTATGTCTCAATTAATGAAGGAGATTAAGTTCTATAGTCTAAGGGATCTATATTTGTGATGAAGAATAAAGAAAAATGATGTAAGCACCATTTTAATTTTTTAACTGAAATAAATTATTAATTAATTCTGTAGAGAAAGAATGTATTTTTAAAGTTTAAAGTTTTTCCTTTAATATCAATACCAAAATAATGAGCAGAGAGGAAAGAAAAGGAGGATTTTTTTAAAGATTCTTTCCCCAATTTAACCACCCTTCCTTGGTCGTCTTGCAAGACATATTTAGGCAGAAGTATTATTGATAGGGAAAACTCAAAATGTAATGCACGATTCATATGTCTTTTTGTACATTTTCTCATTTCTTTAATCATCTATTATTTATTATCAATTTTATGTAGAAATCACATTAAATTATATGAGGTATGTAAACCTAGGCATTTTCTTTATCCCTAATGAATTAAGCCAGAGAGGTAAGATAAAATGTGCATGATAACCATAATTCCATGTAAAATAACCTATCAAAAAGTGATAGATAGTATCACTTCAGCAGTTTGGCTAGATTTGTATTGTAGTAAGAGAATGTGTTAGGAGTCAGACAAGCCTGGATTCAAATTCATATTTTACTTTTGTGATTTTCAGCTTTCTTATTTGTGAAGAATACCTATGTGAATATGCTGTTGTGTTAATTAAAAACATTAAAAATAAAATACATACGAGACTGAATTAATATAACTAAGGCTTTAATTATAGAGCAAGACCACCTCTACTAAGAAAAAATGTAAGTTCTTTAAGATGTTATAAACAGAAAGCTTTTGGGATTGACTACCAATTATTTGTTTCCTTCTGAAACATTTTAAAAACAGATGTTTAAGGTCAGTTAATTTGTATTTGTTTAGGGGGAACTCTATCAACAAAAGAAAAATCTATAAATGTAACTTTGCACACTTCCTTCTTGGAAAGTCTGGGCAAATCTGTCACTCACTTTGCGCCAATAAGCAGCATATAATGGTATGGTTTATGCCTGAAACCAGTCCTAACTTCAGTCTGCTAATCCCTCACAGTGGTGGGAATTTAAATCACCTAGACTCTGCTCGAGTTCCACTCTGTCATTTACTAGCAGTTACTTCCATTCCCAGGCTCTAAATTTCCTATGTGGTAACATAGGGTTAATGATATCTACCTGAAGAGATTTATGAGGATTAAACTACATGATGCATACAGAGTACATGATAATGTATTTAGAAAGTACTCCATAAATGATTTTATTATTACATTATCATATTTTAACCACCTATTACTTTATATCCTTATATTTATATGTATATAAAAATTTTATTTTCAAAAACTAGATAGGACATAGATGAATAAGTAAACTATGATTTTATTTTCTTCAATTTGACATTCATAATTTTAAGTAAAGTTCATTATTTGTCTTTGAACCTCTTTATATTAATGCTCCCAATTTCAGACAAAAACATCAGATATCAATTATTTTGCTCAGTTTATGAGGCTCCCCTGACCCCTCCTTTCTCTGAACTTGAATAAGGAAAAAATTTCTTTTTCTTTTCCTCCCAACCTCTGAATGACAGGAAATAGAAACTAAATGAAAAGCCAAACTAATTTTATTTAAGAGGTTACAGCTTTCACAGTAAGCTTTGGAGCTCCTCACTGTTACTTAGTGAATGTAATCACAGATATTTGTCTTTTTGAGAGTTATATTGTGACATGTGTGGTAAGCAGGACTTCTGTTATATAAATTACCCAACATTTTTTATTCGAAGTTGCAGAGTACAAAAGAAAGCACAACATGAGATTTTCTTGACAACATTATTACCATTATTTAAAGAAAACTTATGTAAGTTACTAACCAGTAAGATTAACAATAAACTCATTAATATTTATACATTATTTAAGTTTGTAAAAGAAATGATAAAATCTCTGGTAGAGGAGAGAAGAACTGGTTGGTATCTAAAGAGCAACGCAGAATTTAAAATTCTTAGACACATAGATCAAATTTACCATATTTCTTCATGGGTGAAATGAAAAGTTTCTTACAAACACTGAGTTCTGCAGTTTGATTTCTTTGATCCCTTACTTCCTTCCCACTTTAAACAAGTATGTGGGTTTGTGTGTGTTTAAATATAAAATATTTAAATTGGTCCCATATAAAATATGAGTGTGTGTGTGTGTGTGTGTGTATATATATATTTTTTTTAACAGATAAGTTACAGATGAGTGAGGGAGATAGATAATAAGTAGATAAAATAATTACAACTTATATAAGAGCATATACAAAGGTATATAAGAGCATATAAATAAAAACTTACATAAGAGCTTATGAAAGGAGGACTGACCTAGTCTGGATGCATTATGGAAAGCTTACCCAAAGAGATTTCAAGGGTAACCAGGTTTTATCTGGGTGAATGAATTGTGAAGAAGATATTCAATGTAGAAGAACACTTTATTTGAAGTCCTGATGGGGAAATTAGCATCACACTTCTGAAAGTCTGGAAAAATGCTAGTGTCGCCAGAGCATAGAGTGAAGAGTGAGTGGTAGGATATGAATCCTTATAAGGTATTTGTGGCATTTTATGCCAAAATTACCCAAAGTATTTCAGAAGGAAAATATTTATCAAGTATCATTCTGTATATAAGTCAAACATCTTTTCTACTGTATAAAATGTTTATTCCTGAAATAAAAGGCTGTTTTTTTTAATTCCTAACATAATTATCTTGCATCATAGAGAACTTAGACTATATAAAAAAGTCCATGAAAGAGAAATAGGACTCAAAATCTAACACTCATATACACCCTAAAAATATGCCTTAGAATAGTCTTCATTGTCAAGTCAAATGCTGAATTATTACAATCACATCTACAACTGTAGCAACTGGTATTAATTATCTAATAGGTGGTATTGCTGTCAAATAAAAAACAAATCTCAATAGTTTATAACAAGCATTTTTTTTCCCTCTCATACTCATCGACCTGCAAGTTGACTATGACTTGGTTGATCAAGGCAGAGGAACTTACTCAGAGTGCTTATGAGCTGAACTTGGCTGCAGCTGCAGTTTGGATTCAGGACTGCTTGAGATTTCTCTATGTTCTTTTTGGACAAGCTGCAATGTGGGACAGGTTCTTCTCATGTCCTATGGCAGGAGCATAAGTGTAAACATCTGATACCTCTTTAGACCTTGATCTCGAGCTGTCACACTGTCATTTTCACCTACTAACTTTCCATTGGCTAAACAATTGCATAGCCATTCCCATCTTCATTAAGGGTGAAGAAATGTAATTCTCCCATTCTAGTGAGAGGTATAAAGTCACAAGGCAAAAGATGTTGATAAATAATGCTAATACAGGAAGGATACGAATAATTTTATGATTCAAACACCCCAAAGATGAAACTGGAGTTGCAGAGACAGCAAATTCTGGAGCTGCTAAAATCTCAGATTAGGTAACCTACAGTTCCAGTAGACATACATTGTCATTACCACCTCAGAATTTGTGGACTATGTGACAGAGGCAAGGAGACTATGTTGCTTGAAGTCACCAGGTATGTTATCTCTGAAGCCATCAGTCAAAACCAATCAGATCTTTATCTGTCAGTCCTCTTCATGCTAATGAAAGAACCATCAAGAAACACTCAGAGGAACTACATGCTTCCTAGAAAAAGCTTTTATGAACATTTCACTTGCTTAAAGTTTACTGGTGGGAAAAAATATAATATGTGATAACCTTTCCCTCCTTTCATTTCCTTAAGCATTTTTAGATTACCTATATTATCCAGTATGCACTCTTACATTTCCTCTTGTGTTTTCTTCTTGTATTTTTCTTGTAAGGATTACATTCACCTTCAGGTGATGCTTCAGTGTTATTCCTTTCTTGTTGTTTTCTTAAAATGACAGCTTTGGAAGAAAGCAGAATGAGAGGAAGTTAATGGGGTGGTGGTGGATTGAGAAAAATGACTTGGGTTAGATTAGACACATAAAGGAAAAAAGGCTGTTCAGTTCCATGTTTGGTACAAACACAGGGTACCTAAATGAGGAGAAAGGCAGTGGTGAAAGGGGATAAATGGAAAGAAAGTGTTAGTATATTTTCTTTCTTTGTTTATGGTCTTTTATCTGATTTTTCCTCAGGTAGTTAAGTGCGTCATCACTGTTCTTTGACTGTGATTTGCATTCTGGCACAGTTGGTTCTCTTATTATTTGAAAAATATTCAGGATTTGAGTAAGCGGTGAGCAGTATTTTTAGATTTTTAGAAACTAATATTATGATTAATTTATTTTGTTTAACTCTTAGAGAATTTAAGTGAGTAACTGAGAGGTAATATTTAACCAACAGTAAAATATCATCATAAAATGAAACTCATCAATTTTCACTAGTAAGTTGCTGGGTTCATTGGTCCCATATAAAGTCAGTTAATATTTTATCTTCATATTTTAATAAGTAGGCATTTAATTGAAACAGTTTCATTCCCAATAAATATCACCTCACAATAGAAAGTAGATTCTGACTAGATGCAAGGAACTGTCAATTCTGGAATAGGGTCCATGTCACTTCTGAAGCCAAAGGTTCAATTCCTGCTTTACCACTTCGTCATGCAACCTATTTTATTCCAAAAAGTAACTGTTATATAATAGTTTAAAGATTAGAACATTTTTTAAATATCTTCTCTTCTTCATACTCATAGAAACCCTATGATCCAGGCAGGGCAGTAGTAATTTTTCCATTTTTCACACTGTTCCTGTGGACAGTCAGTCAGAGTGCAGGCCACCAGCAGAAGGGGGCGCATGCGCAGTCTGGCCACCTCAGAGTGCGGGGCCCTGTGGGGGCTGCACAGAGGACATGGGCATGTCAGGATCTGGGGGTGCCCACCGACTCCAGCTGGCTTCCCTGATGCATTGGTACTGTGTCCAGTGTGGGGAAGCAGGTTGAGGGTTGCAGCAGCACCAGGCTTCCTGATGGCCCATCCTCCCCACCGACCATGATACCATAGACACGAAGCACAGATGACAAAGGGGGAGGTTCTTACACTGAGCATGACAAATGCTAGAAAGATGAATGGACAGGGCCACAGCTCCAAAGGCTAAGATAATTGGATAGAAAACAAAGCCTTCCTTTCCCTATCCTTATAAGAACCATGGATTGAGTGGGAAGTAGGGATGGCCTCTGAGACTGGAGTTCACCTATGCCTGAATAAACCTCCGCCCTTTTGTACCAGCACCTGTGTCACGAGTTTGGCTTTTGTTATGGTCGGCAACCGAACCTGGATTTTGGTTGCAATATGAGCAGATTATATCTTAGGTAGTACCCTACTAGCATAGATCTAAAATATTGGTGGGTTATAAATGTTAGCTATTATTAATATCATCATCATTGCTCCTTTTTTAAAATATAGTGTCAATACATGGATGAGGAATAAAGGTTGACACTGTTTAAGTGGTCTTTAAAGACAAAGGATAAATGATGAAGTCATGTAAAAAATAAGCAAAATTGGTTCCAGGAAAAAAGAAATGAGAAAATATACAATTAAGGATTAAATCTAGGCCTCGGTTTTGTCAGCAAATTAAAATTAGAAAACATTGCATGCTTACTGATGTCTAAAAAATGGAACAAAATCTAGAATTAGAATATAGCTATAAAAGAATTTGTGTGAGGACCATTATGTAGCAAATACCAAGGATTTTCCTGTGTATCTTTAATATTTGTTCTCTCCAAATTGCACCCAAAGACAAGCAAATATTACTTGGGAAATTAATAGGGAAATGGTCATACGTACACAAACACTGGTCCTTATTTTTATTATGACATATGTAGAGAAACAACAACTATTGCCCATCAGTCTATGAAATAGTTAAATGATCAGCATGGTTAGTTGAACTTGAAAGGGAATAAGGGGACTATAGACCTTAGTGCACACATTTAGAACACAGTCATAATTACAGTTGTGATTCTCTCTTTTCAACTGTAGCTGCAAAGTGGCCTTGAAGGTTTATATTCTTGGGTGCACTGTACTGAAAACCAGAATTACCGACATTAAATTTTGTGGCCATATTTGGATGATTTTACCTCTGCAACTTCTGTAGTTTTAGGAAAAGGACCTTAATGTCAGTGTCTCAACTGTTCAAGAAAAATTTTCCAACTTAAAGAGCAGTATAGAAGAACCCAAGTGAATGAAAAAGAGCTTCAGTAAACAAAATCATTATAGTAAAGTTGAGCAAAACTCAGCAGGGAATCTTAAAACAAATAGCACATAAAGAATCCTTGACCCTTCCCTGGCTGGTGTGGCTCAGTGGATTGAGCACTGGCCTACTAACCAAAGGGTAGCAGGTTTGATTCCCAGTGTAGGGCACATGCCTGGGTTGAGAGCCAGGTCCCCAGTAGGGGGTGTGCAATAGGCAACTACACATGGACATTTCTCTCCCTCTCTTTTTCCCTCCCGTACCCTATCTGAAAATAAATAAATAAAGTGTTTTTAAAAAAAAGAATTCTTATCCTGACTTCCCCCCACAAAAAATTCTTGGTTCTAGATGTTCGTGGTTTTTTAACAGTTAACCTATTTTTCAAAAACTTTTTTAAATATCCCAGAGAGATCTCTGAGGACATAGGTAAAATGATTTTCTCTGAGAGTTGAGTTCAATAAAATATCTTCTGCACCTAACTTTTGATCCTTAGTCTTTCCAATTTTGATTAGTTCTCTAGGGAACAGACCACCTGTTTTAGTGATATTATCCAGGGTTTTGATAAATTTCTGAATTATGGCATGTAAAACTTTGTGTCTTTTGCATATTCCCTTATGAATAAAAGACTGAAGTAGGATAGAGAGCATCATATCAATATTCTTCAGGGGTAATCAAATTGTCTAGATTGATATGTAGGGCTTAATCTTTCTCTTCTAATGTGTGATAATTTCTCCTAAAGAGAAATCTACCTTCCTTGCCATAATCTGAACTCTGACATTGACACTGTAGCCAGAGGACTGTAAATCTTTAAGAAAACTTTTAGAGATATTGAGAACATAATGTTGGTTGAAATGATCAAGAAGAAAAACTTTTTTCTTCAATTCATGACCAAGTGGAATTTTCCAACTATGGTAAATATGGCCTGAAAATATATATTTAAAGTAGTATGTAAGCTAGTTTAAGAAAATACAATCATTTATATTCAAGAATTTAATTAATATTTTTAGAAAGCATTTACCCCTATTATACATTATTTCTTTGGTTATATACTCACAGGCAAAAACTTTTTGGGGGTTCCAATTTTCTATTTACAATGGTTTTATAGACATTTTAGTAATGCATATTTCTCTTAGCAATGTAGAGACTGAATACCTCACATTCAGTGTACCTGCAATACCTCTGCTGTTTATAATTCCTATTTTTCATGTCTCTCCAACTGGCCAACATATTACTTATTTAAGAAGTTTGCCACTTCTCCAAACAAATAGATTTTAGAGATATCAGTGTTATATTACATCTATTTCCCAACCAATATCAGCCATAGAAAGTATACAAAACATCTATAGCAACTGGCGCACACACGTGTTTATGTGAGGTATGTATAATGCATAAATATATATTTTACACATAATTCAAGAGGGTAAATAACATTATTTACTGCATAAAAATTTTCTCTATAAATCTTGATGAAGCAGTTACATTTAGCTGCATTCAAAATCAGTTGTGACTGTTCCTTCACATTGGTGCTTGGAACATTATAGTAGTCTGTAGAAAGGCATGTGCATTTCATGAATGTGTCCCAGATTCTATTGGTCCATTGAAAACAGCCACACAATAGATATAAACCCAATCACATGAATAGTACGAATTCATTCAAGTAATTCTTTATTCACCATACATTCTTCGTTCGTGCTTGTGAACATTTTATAACCTAAAAGGAAAGGCTTAGCATTAGGCCTGCAATTTATTTCTCCTTTATTTGGGACACCTAAGAAAGAAAGGTGAGCTGTAAAATCTCCCTTAAACATGCTTATTACAGAAATTCTGGGAAACACACAGAGCTTACTAGAAGGGGTGACCTTTACTATGAAATGCTCTTATGTACCTGTCTCCATACTTGTCACCTTGTCAAAGCTTTGAAATCCTTCTGGGCTAGGAAAAAGCAGCAGCACTAGCAAGTATGCTGTAATTGTTCTACCCATTTTGGGGCCATATATCTGAGCTAGAAAAACTGCACCACGGTGGAAAGATATGGATCAAAATAAATAAATGGAAATAGGGGAAATCATAGCAAAGAAAAGATGTTCATAACCGAGCAATGATTTCAGAGACAAATGCAATCAAATGATTTCAACAAGAGTGTCTCAGAGCAAGGGATACTGTTAGCTGTCTCCATCAAATCTAGCATTCAGTTGCGGAAGATGATGGGAAAAGGCTCTGGATCTGTTTCCTCCATAAAAGAGAAATCAGACTCTTGATGATTTATGCACTCTGCCCCAAAACTCCACCTAGATAATGTGTTGAAAAAGTGTGGCAAAATACCCCTTATAACTCAACTTATCAGTAGCCACTGACTACCTTTGGATTCACTGTTTATAGTCTGTATTTACCATTACAGTTATTTTTCTAATAATCTGAGAGAAATACTACCAATGAATCATAAAAGGTGGAGAATGCTGACTGGCAGAGCTCTGGCCACTGTGTGTGGCTCTGAAACCAGGTGACACATTGCTGGGATAGCTGCCTCGGTGTGACTGAAAGCTGGTTGCCACTGCCTTCCCAGTGTGTCAGAGCTTATTACTTACTCAGAGTATATGGGATGTGCATGGCAATGGTATGCATTTAAAGAAGGTGCTGGTGGAACTTGAAGAGCCTCAAGGGAGGTCAGTTTGGATGTGATTTGGTATCTGATGTGACCAATGATATCCCTCTGGAGATATGTAAGGGACATTTATATGATACCTTATATCACACTCAGATAAGGACATAGTAGGGGACTAAATACATATAACTGGCAGTTTCATGGGGCACATAATGTTTTGGGGTGCATCCATCTCCAAAATTGCACAAAATGATAAATATTTAGTGGCAGCTATATATATTGTGGCTTAATCATAACTGGCCAGGTGGTCAAAGATATTCTGTGATATTCTTAGAAATGAAAGGACACACCAAGTAAATGTTTCCATCATAATTTAAGAGATTCTGTTTCTGCCTATGATGTGGATACCTGGAAAGAGCATCACTTCAAAACAACAGAAAGAACTAGATAATACAAAGTCATAACCTTTCATGAACTCAAGAGATAGCTGAAGTAACAGAGAAAAGAAATAGTTGACGTCCAGAGGAAAACAAGATGGAAAATACTTGGGTCATCTCTTGCAGAGTATGGGAGGAAGATATGCTGGGCACTTTTAATGAACTACTAAAAGCTGAGTCTGGCCTAGTGTACAGATAGAGGACCCCTGAGCCTTAAAGGAACACGTGTGCAGGCATCCTTTGGAGATAACATGGGTTCATTTCCAGACCACTGCAGTAAAGTAAACACAGGCTTACCTCAGAGATATTATGGGTGTCATTCCAGACCATTATAATAAAGCACATGTCACAGTTAAACAGGTAATAACAAGTACTGGAGAGATTATGGAGAAAAAGGAACCCTCATTCACTGCTGGTTGGAATGTAAACTAGTACTGCTACTATGGAAAACAGTTAGCAGTTCTTCAAAAAATTAAGAATAGAGTTACCATATGACCCAGAAATCCCTCTCCTGGATATCTACATGAAAAATTTGAAGACATTTATTTGCAAAGATATGTGTACCCCTATGTTCATTGCAGCATTATTCATGATGGCCAAGACATGGAGACAACCAAAGTGTTGTTTGATAGAGGACTGGATAAAGAAGATGTGGTACATATAAACAGTAGAGCACTGCTCAGCCATAAGAAAAGATGAAATACTGCCATCTGCAACAAGATGGATGGACCTTCAGAGTATTCTGCTAAGCGATATAAGTCAAATGAGAAAAAGCTGAGAAGCATATGATCTCACTCATATGTTGGATATAAAACTGAAACTCAAACATACAGAACAATAGGGTGCTTACCAGAGGGAAGGGAATGGGGGATGAAGGGAGTAAAGGGGCCAAATATATGGTGATGGAAGATGGTTTGACTTTGGGTGGTAGGCACACAATGCAATATACACATCATGTATCATAGAAATGTACACTTGAAGCCTACATGATCCTATTAACTGATGTTTCCCCCATAAATTTAATTAAAAAAGAAAGATGAGCCATGGCTGGTGTGGCTCAGTGGATTGAGTGCCGGCCTGAGAACCAAAAGGTCTCCAGTTTGATTCCCAGTCTAGGACATATCTCTGAGTTGCAGGTTAGGTCCCCAGTAGGGTGTGCATGAGAGGCAACTACACATTGATGTTTCTCTCCCTCTCTTTCTCCCTCCCTTCCCCTCTCTAAAAATAAATAAAATCTTTAGAATAAGATGATTGTGGTGAGCATGTCATAGAAAAAATAATAAATATAGGTAAACATGCAAACCTAATAGTGTATGTAACATGGAATCACAAGATCCAAAATAATCAAAGTTCAGGCAAAAAGAGAAAATGCTGAAAGAAACAATAAGCAACAACATATATGTTAAATCTTTATAAATATGGGTCCATCATCTATGGTAATCAATACATGGCCATGGTGAAAATGCACAAAAGAAAGACAATGATAGTGAGAATGGACTTAAAAAATCAAACCCAACTACTTGCTGTCCACCTTTAATATAAAGACATGTATAGGTTAAAAGTCAAAGAATAGGCAGATGTATTATATACACATTATTCAGAAGAAATCTGGAGTAGCTATATTAGACATAAAAATGACAAACAAGAACACACCTAACAATAGAGCTCCAAAATACTTAAAACAAAAACCAATAGGACCAAAAAGATAATAGCAATTCCATGATTATTTGGATATTTCAACACTTCTCTATAGCAAAAGTAGACAGAAAATCTATAACAAATAGTAAATCTGAACACCACAATAAAATATTCAAGCAAGTAAACATTTATAAAACACTCTACTGCAAACAGCAAGTGTGAATTTTCAAATGCATAGTGAATATTTATTGATGTAGGTCATGTTTTTCGATATTAAATTTTTATAGTGTAAGAAACTTTTAGTTATATGAAGAATGTTTTTATACCAAACAGAAAACATAATGAAAAGATACCTGGAAAATTCTTATTTTGGAAATAAAGCTGCACATTTCTAATAACCTAAGTGTTAAATAAAAAGTCAAAAGAAAGTGAGAGTCTCCCATCCCCCCCAAAATTATTTGGCCCAAATTGTAAATACTTCTGATGTAAACACTATTCTTCTAAAAAATACAAGAAGAGGAAATATTGTAAATTTAATATTTTATATAAATTATAAAAAATTGATCACATCATTAGTACCAAAACCCAAGGAAGAAATCAGAAGAAAACCAATAAACTTAAATGTACACTGGGATGCTCAATAAAATTTTTAAAAACTTCCTTGGCTGGTGTAGCTCAGTGGATTGAGTACTGGCCTGAAAACTAAAGGGTCACTGGTTCAATTCCTAGTCAGGGCACTTGCCTGGGCTGCAGGCCAGGTCCCCAGTAGGGGGAGCTTGAGAGGCAACCACACATTGGTATTTCTCACCCTCTCTTTCTCCCTCCTTGCCCCTCTCTAAAAATAAATAAGTAAATAAATAATTTTTAAAAACAATCCAGTAATATGGAAAATAATCATGTCAAAATATGGTTTATATCAGGCATGCAAGATTAATTTAAAATTTGAAAATCCATATAATTTTCCACATATATAAACTAAAGGATGAAAAACTGAGAATTTTGGAATATTTCATTGTTAATATGATGTTTAATTGAATGTCTTTGGAGCTAAGGTAAAAGACATTGTAGTTTCCAAATGGACATTTTGAACACGGCTTACAAAAGGAGGACAAAATGGCCTTATCGATTTTAACACATCAATGTTGAGCTTCAGTCAGGAGTCCAGACTCAGTTTTCTAGGCAACTTATAGCTCTTCTCTGCCTCTGTGCTCTTGTCAGGGACACTTTGTGCACCATGATTGACCTCCCTATCTTCAAATTTGGAGGGCAGTTTCTGGAGCTTTGTTTGTTACCTCTCAAAAGGACAATGCCTATGAAATATAGTGCAGGTATTACACTTTGTCCCACAATTAGCTTTGAATATCAGGGGATATTTTTGTATCTCAGTAATGTCCTTGATGAAGTCACCGTTGCTTCTACATTATTTTCTATAGGTCAATGGATGCTGACTCACCCAACATTTACATAATTAAGGGGGATCATTCAAGTGGACATTTGCAAAACACATACGGTCATGCTTCAAGGTGATTTCTATTTTTTCTAAAATACAGAAGTTCCTGGTGACATAGCCAGTAGTTACATTATCATCATGTGTGCCATCCAAGGTACTGTGTCATAGATCAGAGAGTTCTAGAAGTGAAGGCCAGTGGTCTGAATTAATTCAACATATATTTTTGAGCAACTAGTATGTACCAGTCATCCGTGAAATGAAATTAACATATCAGATTCATATTTTAGAAATATCACTCTGGAGGAAGTATAGAAAGTAAGTGGAAGGAAGAGAAAGGAAAAAGGTAGAAGGCCTTTGCAGGTATCTAAGTAAGAGATGACAACTGTCTAGACTATGGGTAACTTAGTCTAGTTTTTTTAGCTAGTCATGACAAATGTAACAAAATGTAGTCTGTGCATATTTTAAGAATAGCATCAACATAATATGTGAATTGATATGAATGTTTGTGGGAACCAGAGTAGTACTATGACCATTATCATGGATATAGAATGTGGAAGAAAGAACAAATTTGGTAAGAAGACACAAATTGTATTTTAAGCAAGCTGGATTTTACATATCTAATGTGTTCGTAACAAGTACTAAAACTTTAGACATACAGAATTATCAATAAGAATTAAGACTGCAAATTACTGTAGTCACAATACTAATGAGGATTATTTCATAGGCAGAGATTATAGAAAGGATGGAAGGGTCAAGTACAGTCACTGGGGGAATATAAATTTTCACAGGGCAGGATAGATGAACACCCACAGACATACTAAGAAATAAGCTTTCTTTTCTTTTTAAAATTATATTTTATTGATTATGCTATTACAGTTGTCCCAGTTTTTCCCCCTCAGCTCACCTCCACCCAGCACCTCCCACTCCCTCAGGCAATCCCCATACCATTGTTCTTGTCTGTGGGTCATGCATAGGTTCTTCAGCTACTCCATTTCCCATACCATACTTTATATCCCCATGGCTATTCTGTAACTACCAAGTTGTACATCTTAATCCTCTCATGTCTTCACCCATTCCCCTATATCCCCCTCCCATCTGGCAACCATCAAAACACTTTCTGTATCCATGATTCTGTCTCTGTTCTTCTTGTTTGTTTAGTTTATTTTTTTGATTCAATTGTTGATAGATATGTATTTGTTGCCATTTTATTGTTGATAGTATTGTTCTTCTTTTTCTTAAATAAGTCCCTCTAACATTTCATATAATAATGGTTTGGTGATGATGAACTCGTTTAGTTTTTTCCTGTCTGGGAAGCTCTTTATCTGCCCTTCGATTCTAAATGATAGCTTTGCTGGGTGGAGCAATCTTGGCTGTAGGTCTTTGCTTTTCATGCCTTTGAATATTTCTTGCCAATCCCTTCTAGCCTGCAAAGTTTCTTTCAAGAAATCAGCTGACAGTCTTATGGGACCTCCCCTGTAGGTAACTAACAGCTTTTCACTTGGTGCTTTAAGATTCTCTGTTTATCTTTAATCTTTAACATTTTAATTGTGATGTGTCTTGGAGTGGGCCTCTTCGCATACATCTTGTTTGGGATTCTCTGTGCTTACTGGACTCACATATCTATTTTGTTCACCAAATTAGGGAAATTTTCTCTAATTTTTTCAAATAGATTTCCAATTTCTTGCTTTTTCTCTTCTCCTTCTGGCACCCCTATGATGCAATTGTTGAATCACTTGATGTTGTCCCAGAGGCTGCTTACACTATCCTCATTCTTTTGGATTCTTTTTCCTTCTTAGTCTGATTAGCTATTTTTTGCTTCTTTATGTTCCAAGATATTGATTTGATTCTCGCCTTGATCCTTTCTACTATTGGTTACCTGTAAATTGTTCTTTAATTAGTGTATTCATGTCTGACTGCATCATTTTTATGCTGTTGAGGACCTCACTAAGTTCTTTGAGCATCCTTATAACCAGTGTTTTGAACTCTGCATCTGATAAATTGCTTATCTCCATTTTGTTTAATTCTTTTTCTGGAGTTCTGACCTGTTCTTTTATTTTGGTCACATTTCTTTGTCTCCTCATTTTGGCAGCCTCACTGTGTTTGTTTCTATGTATTAGATAGAGCTGCTATGACTCCCTGTTTTGGTAGCATTGCCTAATGTAGTAGGTATCCTGTAGGGCCCAGTGGCACAGCCTCCCCTGTCACCCAAGCTGGGTTCTTGAGATGCACCTTTCGTGTGGACTGAGGATGCTCTCCTCTTGTAGTTGAGCCTTGATTACTATTGCCAGGTCAATGGGAGGGATTTACCCAGTCCAGTCACCTGCAAGGATTGGCTGTGACCACTGATCACCAACCTCCTCATTTTGTGGAGGATCAGCTGTGCAGGGGCTGGGTGGTGATGCTCTGATATGGTCTGTAGCTGTTCACAGGGTGAATATTCTCTGTGGTTTTCTGGGAGGTGCAAGCCAAGGTCATCCCCCACCTATGTTCTGCCCAGGGCCACCCTGCTTGAGCTGTAAAGCAATCTGAGATGGCTTCTGGTGCTGGGCCTGGGGCCCCTCTTCAAGAGGTATTGAGGCTGGGACCTCACTGAGGCTGGCTGTTGCTTGTTTGAGAGGATTTAGGAAGTTGTGAAGCATACACCAAGACCAGCCATTCATATGGAAAAGCAGCTTGGGTGGGCCACAGTCTCTGAGGATCTCCACTCGGGGCAAACATTGTTAGCCAGGTTGAAGGAGCCTCAGATATGGCACCAGCTCTCTGGCTCTGTGACTCTGTGTGGGAAGGGTTCAGAAAAGGTACAATGGCCCACCTTTATGTCTTGGAGAAGGCTATCTCCCACCTCTTGCCTTGATGGCAGACACTTCACTTTCCCCCTGAGTGCCACTGGCACCTTTTGAGCTGCTACCCCAGTGCTGGAGCTCAGAAGGAGTGATTCTGAGTAAGCCCTTGTGTGGGTTCTTTAAGAGGAACTGCTTGGGACTCCAGAAGTTTCTTCCACAGACTCAATCCCCGCTGGTTTTTACAGCCAGAAGTTATGGGGGCTTATCTTCCTGGCACTAGAAACCTTGGTTGGGGGGCCTGGTGTGGGGCTTGGACTCTTTGCCCCCAGATATCCCTCCTGAATTTTTATCGACCACATGTAGATATGGGACCAGCCTGTTCCATGTCTGTGACCCTCCTACCAGTTTGGATGGATGTAGTCTCTTTATTTCTGTAGTTGTCAGACTTGCATTCAACCTGATTTCAGATGGTTTCGAGTGATTGTTGTTCTATATTTTAGCTGTAACTTTGAAGTGGTTATGCCAGGAGGTGAGCCATGTTTACCTAGGCCACCATCTTGACCAGAAGTCATAAATAAGCTTTAACGAGAGTGGAGTCATCAAACCCAAGAGCTAATAGAGGTTTTTTTAAAGAAATGATACAACACTGTTTAGAAGTCAGAGATGATAAGGAATAACAGTGGGAAATGTCTTTAAAAATAATGAAGTTTAGAATGGCTACAGTAAGAACATTTTTTTGGACTTGAGGGTAGCAAGAGTGATAATGTGGTTACATACTTAAACAGCTACATTTGTCTTCCTGCTTTCTTGGATCTGAACTTTTCAAAATTTGCTTTTATTTTAGAAATCAAATGACTCTTGAACCTCTAAAAAAATGAAGAACAATGCAAGTAATCTAAATCAATGCAACTGCAGGGCAAGTGCCTTCAAAACAAAACAAAAAAATGTTTTAACTTATATGAACTTCCCAGGTATAAAGAGTAAATTACAGTACTGAACATCTTGAGAGTACATTAGGGATCCCAGTTTTGCTATTGTAGCCATTATAACCTTCAACTTGTGAAAATTTGCCTGCAAAAATGCTTCATGTATTTCAAGTCAGCCACAGACAATCAGCTCTGATTTTTTTCTTAAGGTACAATTTTAAAAGTGTCAAATACTCCTCAAAGAACATTTTCTTTTATTCATGACACCAAAAAAGCAATTTACTTTCCTGTGAAGATAATTATATGAGCAGATCACTTAACCTCGTTTTAAAAGCAAAAGTTTGAATTTGCTTATAAATTCAAATTTGTCACCCTACTAATTTTCCCATGATGGAAGAAATGCTCTATATTGATAGTATGGATCATTTGTTACTGAGAATTTACTGAAAATTTATATAAAGTAATATGTTTTACAAAAAAGAATAGGAATTAGTCACGTATACACATTCATTCAATCTTGTGTAACCATTGATAATCAGATATTAATTGACCTGTATCTTAGAGGAGGAGAAAACTGAAATATGTACCTGAGTTATCTGACATACCGAATTTAAGGAGGATGGTAGGGAAGGGAGAAAGGGGACATAATTTGATATCATCATAGACACTCTTTGAGAGATGCTCTGAGAAAAACCTTGACTAAGTTAATGAAGGGACGGAGATACACAGCTGAGAATATGTCCCAAATAACAGAATTCTCAAACTGTTAGCAAGGAGAGTGTGGGTCATGCAAAATATGTGGCTGGCCGTTCCTTCATGGAGGCTGCAGATTTCCTTGCCCTCTAAACAGGGCTGGTAAATAAGATATCAAGTATTTACGTTATTGGAACTTGAGCATCAATATACCATCTCACATTTAAATCTTGCCCCAAAGTTTAATTTTCGCTTAAACTGCTTTCGTGTACTAATAATTACTATTTGTGGAGTAGGTATCTACAGTTTTCAGACTATTCTAGTTGACATAGGAGCATGGTTTTCAAATATTTTCTAAAATTCCATTTAGTCCCCTTATACCCCGCTCCCCACAACAATCACCACACTGTTGTTCATGTCCATGAGCCCTTTTCCTTTTTGGTGATTGCTGGGAGATGGGGGGGTATAACGGGACTAAATGGTAATAGAAAAATATAATAAAGATTATATAAAAAATAAAATTCCATTAGGATACATTTTCTCTGTTGCTTTTTTCTTTTGTTGTACAGAAGCTTTTTAGTTTGATGTAGTCCCACTTATCCATTTTTATTTATTGCTGCTTGTGCTTTTAGTTTCATATCTAAGAATTTATTGCCTAGACCAATGTCATGTTGATTTTTACCCATGTTTTCTTCTAGGTAGGCCACTCTACCAAGCCTGGGAGTCATAGTAGATCTACTTTATATATAGAAACAAACACAAAGAGGCAGCTAAAATAAGGAGACAAGGAAATGTGCCTCAAGTGAATGAAGAAGCAAAATCTCTAGAAAAAGAACTAAGTGAAATAGAGGCAATTAACCAGATAATGGTTTTATAAAATGTTATAATGATGTTCAAAGAACTTAATGAGAACTTAAAAAAGAGACAGCAAGCATAAAAATGACACAGAAACCATAAAAAAGAACCAGTCTGAAATGAAGAATATACTAGAAGGAATAAGCGGTAGGTTGGATGAAGCAGTGGATCCAATCAATGCTTAGGAAGACAAGGTAGCAGAAAATACCCAATCAGAGCAGCAAAAAGAAAAAAGGATTTTAAAAATTAGCCCTGGCTGATGTGGCTCAGTGGATTAAGAGCTGGCCTGCAAGTTTGATTCCCAGTCAGGGCCCATGCCTGGGTTGCAGACCAGGTCCCCAGTATGGGATGCATGAGAGGCAACCACACATTGATATTCCCCTCTCTCTCCCTCCCTTCCCTTCTCTCTAAATAAATAAAATATTTTTTAAAAAATTAGGATAGTTTAATGGACTTTTGGGACAACATGAAGCATAACATCTGCATCTTAGGGTTAGCAGAAGGAGAAGAGAGACAGCAAGGGATCAAGAACCTATTTGAAGAAATAATACCCCAAAACTTCCCTAACCCAAGAAAGCAAAAAAACACAAAAAACCAGGAAGCACATTGAGTCCCAAAGAAGATGAATCCAAAGATGCCCACACCAAGACATATCATAATTAAAATGCCATACGTTAAAGGCAAAGAGACAATCTTAACAGCAGCAAGAGAAAGTTAGTTACCTACAAGGGTGCTCCACAAACTGCCAGCTGTTTTTCTCATCAGAAACTTAATAGACCACAGCGTGTTGGTATGAAATATTCCAAGTGATGAAAAGCAAGGGCCTAGAACCAAGACTACTCCACCCAGCAAGACTATCATTTAAAATGGGAGGAAAAATAAAGAGCTTCCCAGACCAGAAAAAGCAAAACAAATTCATTACCATTAAACCAGTATTTCAAGAATGAAAAAGGAACTTATTTAAGAGCAGAAAAAATGGGGAACAAAATTAAAAAGAACCAAATGGCAATTCATTAGTACTATCAATAATTAATTTAAATGCAAATAGATTAAATCTTCTAATCAAAGACAGACCTGGCTGGTGTGGCTCAGTGGATTGAACATTGGCCTGCAAACCAAAGGGTCATCAGTTTGATTCCCAGTCTGGGCACATGCCTGGGTAGCAGGTCAGGTCCCCAGTAGGGGCCATGCAAGGGGCAACCACATATTGATATTTCTCTCCCTCCCTTACCCTCTGTCTAAAAATAAATAAATAAAATATTTTTTAAAAAAGACATAGGGTAGCTGAATGGATAAGGAAACAAGAACCATGTATACCCTGACCAAAAGAGACCCACCTCAGAATGAAAGAGACACACAGACTAAAAGTAAAGGAATGGAAAAAGACATTTTATTCAAATAAAAATGAAAAAGAAACTGCTATAGCAATACTTATATAAGACAAAATAGACTTTAAAACAAAGCCTGTAATAAGAAACAAAGCAAAGCACTATAATGATAAATGTATTAATTCAGTAGGAGGATATAACCCTTCTAAACATTTATACACCCAGGATAGGAACACCTAAATATATAGAGCAGATCTTGATGGACATAAATAGGAGATTAACAGTAATACAGTCAACCTGTTCATATCAATGAATAGGTCTTCCAGGCAGAAAATTAACAAGGAAGCAGTGATCTTAAATTATACACTAGAACAGATGGATTTAGTTGATGTTTTCAGAACATTTCACGTCAAAGCAGTAGAATATACATTCTTTTGTAGGGTACATGGAACATTTTCTAGGATAGACTGCATGTTAGGACATACAGTAAGTCTCAGTAAATTTAAGATCAAAATCGTCTCAGCCATCTTCTCTGACCATGACAATGTGAAAGTAAAAATAAGTTACAAGAAAAAAAATGAAAAACACTCAAACACATGAAGGCTAATAATAAGTTACTAAACAAAAAATGAGTTAACATTGAGATCAAGGAAGAAATTAAGATACCTTGAAATAAATGAAACCGAGAACAAGTCAAAATCTGTGGAACACAGCAAAAGTAGTTCTGGGAGGTAAATTTAAAGCATTACAGGCCTATCTCAAGAAAAAAGAAAAACCTTAAACAATCTAACCTTACACTTAAGGGAACTAGAAAAATAAAAACAAAGCCCAAAGTGTGTAGGAATAAAGGAAATAATAAAGACCAGAGTAGAAATATAAAAGATCAATGACACCAGGAGTGAGTTCTTTGAAAAGATAAAAAGATTAATAGTCCTTTAACTAGACAAGAGAGGACCCAAATAAATAAAATCAGGAATGAAAGAGGAAATATAACATTTGATAGCACAAAAATACAATGAGTTGTAGGAAAATATTATGAATAACTATATACCAACAAATTTAACAATCTGGAAAAAATGAATAAATTTCTAGAAATGTAGAATTTTTCAAAACTGAATCAAGAAGAAACAAAAATCTGAACAGACCCATGTCAACCAATGAAATAAAAGCAGCGATGACAAAACTTCTAAAAAAAAACAATACAAAACAAAAAACAAAAGTGCTAAACCTTATGACTTTACAGGTAAATTTTACTGAACATTCAAAGAACTAACACCTATTCTTCTCAAAGTATTCCAAAAAAATTCAAGAGGAAGGAAGGCTCCCAGGCTCATTTTATAGGGCCAGTTTTATCCTAATTTCAAAACCAAATAAAGACACTACAAAGAAATAAAATTAGAGGCCAATATCTCTGATGAACACAGGTGTAGAAACCTCCCCCCAAAAACATTAGCAAGCTGAATCCAATAACACATTAAAAAGTTCATACATTATTAGAAGTGGAATTTATTTATGAGATGCAAGGTTGGTAAAATATTCACAAATCCAATTAAGGTGATACACCACTTAAACAAAAGAAAGGATAAAAATTTAAGATCATATCAACCAATACAGGCAGAAAAGTATCTGACAAAATTCCATACCCATTTATGATAAAAACTCTTAGCAAAGGAACAGAGGCAGCATATCTCAACATAGTAACAGCCATGACAGACCCACAGCCCACATCGTACTCAATGGGCAAAAACTAAAAACATTTCCCTTAACATGAGGAGCAAGATAGGATGTCTATTTTTACCACTCTTATTCAACATAGTTAGCCACAGCATTAGACAAGAAGAAAGAAAAGGCATCTAAATTGGAAAGGAAATAGTAAAACCACCATTATTTGCAGATGACATGATAATGTACATAGAGTACCCTAAAGATTCCACCAAAAATCTAGAACTGATAAATAAATTTAATAAAGTAGCAAGATACAAAATAAATATTCAGAAATTGGTTGCAATTTTACACATCAACAATGAACTATCAGAAAAGAAAACTAATAAAACAATTCCATTTGCAATTACATCCAAAAAATACCTAAAATAAATTTAACCAAACTGGTAAAAGAACTGTACTGGGAAAATTATAAGAAACTGAAGAAGATATAAATAAATAAAAGCATCTACAGTGTTCATGGATAGGAAGAAATAATATCATTAAAATGTCCATTCTACACATAGCAATCTATAGATTCAGTGCAACTCCTATCAAAATGCCAATGTTGTATTTCACAGAACTAGAACAAATAATCCAAAAATTTATATGGAATCACAAAAGACCCTGAATAACCACAGCAGTCATGCGAAAGAAGAATAAATTTGGAGGTATCATGCTACCTGATATTAAACTATACTACAAAACCTTATTAATTAAAACAGCTTGGTGCTGTCATAAAAACAGATATATGATCAATGGAAAAGAATAGTGTGCTCAGAAATAAACTCATACCTATATGTTCAATTAATATTTGACAGAGGAGGCAGGAGCATACAATGAGGTAAATACAATATATTCAGTTAATTGTGCTGGGAAAATTGGACAAATACATGCAAAAAAATGAAACTAGATCACCTTCTTATACCATATGCAGGAATAAACTCAAAACAGATTAAAGACAAATGTAAGACTCAAAACTGTAATATTTATAGAAGAAAATATAGACAGTAAAACCTCTGATATTTCTATTAGCAATATTTTATATATATATATATATATATATATATATATATATATATATATCCTCAAACCATGGGGGGAAAAAAGCTAAAAAGTTTTTGCAAAGCAGTGGAAACCATCAACAAAGTGAAAAATCAATCTAATGTATGGGAGAAGATACTTGCCCATGATACATCCAATATGAGTTAATACTCAAAATTTATAAAGAACTCATACTATTCAACACCAAAAAACAAACAATCCAATTAAAATGTGGGCAGAGGACCTGAATATACACTTCTCCAAAGAGGGCATACAGATGGCCAATGGACATGTGAAAAGATGCTCAACATCACTATTTGCCAGAGAAATACAAATAAAACCACAATGAGATACCACCTCACACCTGTCAGAATGGTGAGAATGGAGACTGGTGCAGCCACTGTGGAAAAATTATGACCCAGCTATTCTACTTCTAGGTACATATCTGAAGAAACCCAAAACACTAATTCGAAAGAACGTATGCTTTCCTATGCTCATTGCAGCATTATTTACAATAGCCAAGATATACAAGCATGTGTTTTTAAACACTTAAAGTTTGTTCTATTACAAATTCTATATGTGGATTTCTTTCTACTTAATCTAAATATCTTACCTTATACATTTTTACTTGACCTAAACATTACAGATTTTTATAAGCCTTATTTGTAATGACAAGAATTGCAAATTTACCAATCCACCACAGCAATTATTTCATTAGTATTCATTTAGGATGTCTTCTATCTGTCTTTTAAAAAAATAAACATTGCACTGACGTTTTATTCAAGTGATATTTAAATTTTGGTCATTTTAAATTTTCATGAATTACCTTTTCTACTTAGGAAAAAACTAAACTCACCATCACTATATCAAAAAGCCTCTACCTTTGCTTTAACTAAATATTGCTGGTCAAGAACCATAGTAACTGAGTAAATATATTGAAAATATCATTTAATTATTTATTGGTTCTGTATTTTGTTGTTTGCTAAAATCACTAGAAAATTTGGTAATTTGATTCATAATTGCAATTTCAGATTTTATTAATTTTATCACTATTTTAGGATTCCCCTTCAGGAGTCCTAATTTTTAGAATGACTAGAATAGTTTCATTCCCTCCCATAGCCCTTGGCTTAACACAGTGCCTTGTTCAGTGCCTATTAATCAATAAGTATTTTTTAATAATTTATGAATGAATTGATTAATAAATGAATGGATGGATAAATAGATGTAGCTATTAGTATGGTTGGAAACAATGTAAGTTCTAATCCTTGTGGAAACTCAGTCCAACAAATGGCTGGCACTAAAATATTTCAAGACAATATCAACTGTGCATTTTTCTAACAAAAGCATTTCCATGTCCTCCTTCTGATATTTTTCATGACTTGTCAAGAAATGGCAACAATCTGTTAAAAACATTAGGAATGTCTCCAAATTTCTAGTGCCTTCTGTTGTCTTGAGAATCTTTCATTGTCTAATGGTAAATACTTATGTATCCTGACATACTATACACCTCAAGAGTGTGTGGCTCAGATCTCCTGCCCAGCATCAAATACCAAGAAATATTTAAATCTCACATATCAATAAGGAAAAAGAGTAAAAAGTCCTAAGATGCTAACAGAGGCAGGTTATTACTGGATGGCCCAGTTAACAAATTATTTGAAGTTGCTCTACAGTTCTTCCTCCACATGATCTTCAGACTTGCTGTATTGAAATCTTGTGCCTTATTTCTTTCAGCCTTCCCCATTTTTGTAATAATCAATATCACTGTCCTCTGATTTTTCTTGGTGTGGCCAAGTTCAGAATCAGAAGTGAAGGACTTTTGATCATTCCAGGCTGCATGCAGCAGCATCAGAGTTTCAGTACTATTCACTGCTGCCATTGAGAATTACAAAAGGAAGGATATCTGTTTTTGAGCAAAAGTGCTGCCCCTAGGGCTGTCCTTGACCCTGAGCAGAAGGAATTACAAAAGAATAGGTAGACAGAGTAATTCCAAGAGTAGTGGCTTTGTTTGTTTCTGTTAACTGTGGTGATAGCAAGTCAGTGTAGCCTAGGGAAACCTCTATTATACGGGGATAACTGGGACATGTAAAATATCGTATTATATTTGCCCTTAGGTTTTCTAGGAAGCAGACACTATGACAAGATTAAACATGATAAAAATTATGAGGGGAAATACCTATGAGAAGAGAAAAGGAGAGGCTCTGAGAGGTGAGTCATCGGAATGCAACTTGCTACAGGTATAGCAGAGTAAAGGAGAAAATGGAAAAAGGCAAATGGGGTAGCATCTGAGACTGCAGTACAGTTGTAAAACAATTTCAGCAGGGCTTCCTGGGAGTTCTAGAGTCAAAGGTGCCCATCACAGTAGTTCTGTGTCACCCAGAAACAGACTTGCATGTAATATCCCTGCTGTTCTCCATCACTGGTTGTGAGAGTCAAATGGAAGGTATGCCCTTGGCATGAATGTGGAGATAAATTTCAAAGCACAGCGGCTGGGGCCTGGGTCAATTATGCTTTCTGCAGTGAGAGATGTGAGAGGCACATTGTCATGACAGCCACATACGCTAAGATGTGGTCCTTTCCAGATGACTAATTGTCTTCTATAGAACAGGAAGGAGCAATGACAAAGCTTTGTCATTACCTGATCAGTAAGGTAATCAGTAATCAGTAATGCTCCTGATTTAAATTTTTAAATTTCTTCAAGTTTAAAAAAAACAAAAAGCAAAAAACCTCAGATGACTTGTTTTGCAACCTGTTTACATTTGTTGTGTACCAATAAATTTTGCCACTCCAGTTTTTCCAAATATTCTTGAACACAGAAAACAGCAAACCAACTTATCATTTTTCACAACAGAAAACTTGCTCTTCTTCCTCAGTTCTACACAGGTTAAATAAATTCACGTAAAGGTTGACATTGTGAAACCTTTTCACAACAGTGCAATCAGTTGTTCATACATCAATTTGTTAAGTTGAATTTTTTTAATACACCCAAAGACTAAATTTGAATAGCAGATACAGATGCCCTATACACAAGCAAAACTATTTTACACCTATAATGAGCATATTTTAGTGTCCCGAAAGTATGTTTAAGATCTAGTCCTTGGTTATTTCAGCAAAGGTCAGTGCTGTATTTTCAACCAATTTTCTGTTTGCTTGTTATGCGCCTCGGGTACTTGTTACAGGTTGACTCACAACAGAGTTGAGAAAAACTTATTTATATTTTTATTATAAATGAGTATATCATATAAAAAGCATATAATCCATGTCTTATCTCGTTCTTAGTAAACTTGGTGACCAAATAACATAATACTCAAGAGGTCCTGTTTGTTTCCTAGGAAAAATAATTGGTTTTCAACTGTGATGGTCCACAAAGGATGTAGTTATATAGAACAATAGAATTAAGCAAAGACCTCATTTTGTCCCAGCTTTTTCTGAGAAAGTCAAAATAATATAATTTTGTTCATATTGTGTAAAACAGAGAAGTCTAGCAAAAGCTAAAGGCTAAAATTTTTAAATTTAGTTTTAGTCAAAAATAAAATAACTATAAGCATAAGTGATATTTTACATGGAGAATTACTATGAAATAAATAGTGGGGTTTTCTTTCTTTTTCTCTCTCCCTCCTTTTCTCTCTCTCCCTCCTCCTTTCCTTCTTTTCCTTCTTTCTTTCTTTCTTTCTTTCTTTCTTTCTTTCTTTCTTTCTTTCTTTCTTTCTTTCTTTCTTCTTTCTCTCTCCTTCTTTCTTTCTTCCCTCCTATCTTTCTAATTATTTAGTAAATCAATTATTTTAGTTGATAATGTTGAAGAAAAAATCTATGACTTCAAATCTTTGATCGTTTATTAACTGTCTTAATCAGATAAAAAGGAAAAGTTTGAAGACCATGTATAGTTCTTTAATAATAGGAATATAATGGACAATATCCTACAGAGTCTATCCAGTTAGAATAATGCACTGTTGAAATTTTAAAATTAAGTGTGCTGTTTTTATTTGTCATAAATTCTACAGTGCTTTATTTAACCTCCCAGGAATGAAATGATCAACTCTAAAGTTAATGATAACTACAAAAATTGTATAAAATGCTTGTTTTATCAAGTGTATTCAGTTAAACTACCATAAAACCTATCTCTACTGGGTGATGAAATTGTACCCTTAAGTTGTAAGTGAGCTCACCAGCTCTGTGTTGATTAATGCCCTACTCTGTATATAAGCTTAACAACTTCGTGGTAACTCTAGTCTCATAGTCTAATTTAAATCTGCAGTTTGTTTGAATAAAGATTGCTTTATCAATTTAGATGGTTCATCTAATTTTAAAAAATAATTAGATGTTAAAAGGAAAAGAAAAAGACCTTGATTAAACCTAATCAAGTGGTCAAGGCAAGATAACTGATGTGTAAATATGTTTACATCTTTAACCAACGGAAAATATTGGTTACTAGGCCTTCAAAATCAGTGCTAGCCCAGGTGGCCCCCTTTTGCTCAAGTACTTTTCACAAACTTTCTGCTGAATCCCACAACTGGAAATAATCACTACTTCATATAATCAATGAGTTCATGGTTATGTCTTAATATTCTTTTAAAAATCTATTAAGATCAATCTTGAAGTACTACAGTATTTTAAAAGCTCATGTTCTAAACAGCATTTCTTAACAATTTTAAGTCTTATTTTTCTCAAAGGATGTGAAAGAAATGTTTCCAACTACATTCAACTACATATTTCACAAATAGTATATATATTTTTTTCCTTCATCTCCTAGTTACATATTCTCTTAAATCACTCTGTTACATCTCTTCCTAAGCCCTGAAATATGTTGTTTTCCCTCTTTTTGTCTGTATTCTACCATATGTTTGTTTCTCTAATTTTCTCTCTTCTATTTTCTCTTTTAATTATGCATATGATTTAACCTTTCTTTTCTCTAGAAATTGGAGTGTTGGCAGACAAAATTAACATTCTCCTTGGCGGGAAAGGAAAAGGGGAAGTCAGTGAATACCTTGTGCTAATATTTGTTTCATATTACCTGAGTCAATATAAATGCTTATCGAGAACCTGCTGTATGTCAGGTCCTGTGCCAAAGCAGATACTGGCGATATGATAGGGAGCAATGGAAATATAATGATTTGCTTTCAAAGAGCTGATAATGTCATGAAGAATCTAGAGAAACAAACAGCTTCAAAACATGATAACTATTTTTATACATATTTATGAGGGAGGTACAAGGAGCAGTGGAAAGGTTATTGAAGAGTTTTCTAGAATAAAGTCCTCATGACCATGTAACGTTTAAGGAACTGTAAGTTGTTCATTTGACTGGAACATAACATTTAATAAGTGAGATTTCAGAGTAAAATATAATTCAACAATATATAACAAATTGCCTCAGAAGACATTAAAGAACCCCTCCATTAAATTTTATTTTCATTTAGTATATGTCCTTCCCCATTATTCACACTTTAGTAGAGACCGTATTTTATTCACACTTATATATTGCAAAGTACCAAACATAGCACCTGACACAGCGTAGGTTTTCATAAAATCTTTCTATGATTTTCATTATATAAATTATTTCTTTTAATGATAATTTATACCCTCCATTAGCTTTCCTGCCTACTAACTTAGAACTTGCCTTTGTGACACAGCTGTTTTAGTGTCGCCGATTCATCAAATAATGCATAAATGATAATACTGGAGTTTTCACTTGAGTAGCAGCTTGTACCATCCATACGAAGAACTTCAAACTGAAAGAGATGAAATAACTTGTCCAAGAGCATTAATTAGAAGTGAAAATTGCCTATATATGACATGTCTTTTGTTTCTTGCTTCCCTCGCTGTCTGCCTCCTGTCTCAGAAAATGAGACAGAAACCGAAAGACTGATACTTGAGACCATGAGAAAACAGTTTTTGTTACTACCATTTCTCCAACTCCCTACGGAATGTTGAGCCCTAGATGGTAGTAGTTTTATAGGTAGCAGTTACTGGCAGAATTGTTTAACAGTAGATGCCATGTTTTCATGGATTCAATTGAGTCAAAATCGGAGAAGTAATTCTTGGGAGCCCAAAAATAGACTGCCTTAAAGGAGGAGAGGTGATCAGGTATACATTAAAACTTGGAATCTAAATTGGGATTATTACTGTATATCTGAATTCCAGATTCTAGCCACTTAGAGTAACTGATTTCTAGGCCAAGAGCAAACT
Source organism: Mormoops blainvillei (assembly GCA_004026545.1). Classification (NCBI taxonomy): domain Eukaryota; kingdom Metazoa; phylum Chordata; class Mammalia; order Chiroptera; family Mormoopidae; genus Mormoops; species Mormoops blainvillei. The sequence continues at coordinate 55,957 of PVJD01003463.1, read as the reverse complement.
CTACTCCATTTCTGTAATCAAAAACCATAATTGAATAAATTCACATTTGTTCAAAAATAAAAATAAGTTTTAAATAATAATGGAAATTTGAGGGAAAAAGGAAAGGCAAGATCATCTAGAAAGTACAGAGTACTATTTGCGGCAGAGTAATTATTTGTTATATGTAATTAATACAGTTTCAGTTGCATTAATTGTGCCCCAGTATCCATTCTCATAGCTCTCCTCCCCTGCCAAAATTTTAGATGGGCACTTAAATACCTAGTTAAGAAACATCATTGCCTAGCCTTTCTCACAGATACATGTAGCCATCTGACTGAATTTTGGTCCTTGGCATATAAGCTGAAGTGATATATACAATTTTGGGAATGTATGCTTATAAAGACATTTTTTTTCTTTTTTCCCAACTTGTCTTTTTTTGGGTGACATTGGTTAATAAAATTTTATAGGTTTCAGGTGTACAATTCTATATAGAAACATTTTTTAAAATTTAGAGACAGGGGAAGGGAGGGAGAGAGAGAGGGAGAGAAACACGATGCGAGAGAGAAAACATCAATCTGTGGCCCCACCGTGAACAGGCCTGCAACCCAGGCCTGTGCCCTGACCAGGAAGGAACCAGTGACCTTTCACTTTGCAGGGCGATATGCAACCAGCTGAGCCACACTGGTCAGAGCCAAAAACATTTTTTAAAAAGCACGTTAAAAACAACATGGACTAAAACCTCAAAAAATAATTTCACATAAATATGCAAACAAACAAAGCACAGTTCACATTATTAGAGTGTGACAATAAGAAATTTGAACTGAAAAGCATGAAGTTGGAAGAAAGCTATTTTATATTTGTAAAGTTTATAATCCTATGCAGAAAGATAAGAGATAAAATGTATGTGCTGAGTAATAAAGCATTTGAATATATATAGAGGAAAACTCAATAATTTATAGAGAAGTTGATAGAAGCAGAGTAAAGATGAGAGAAAAGAATATACCTCTCAGTTCATAATAGCTCACATGATCACAAACATAAATTCAGATAAAGAGTACTCAAATGTTATGATTAATAAACATGTTGAAATATATGCTATAGTTTGTATAATTTTATCATCACCACTGAAATAATTAAAATATTGTAAATATAATGGTTCCATAAATTTCATGAAGCGGAAATTAGATGAGCCATATCTCTGACTCTCCCCCCCAAAAAATGAAAATACGTTTTTAAAAGCTATAACAAATAGGCACAAGAAAAACATATTTTGAAAAGATAGTTCAACACCAGGAAGACAATAGAATTAAAAAGTGGGCAAAATACCCAAAAAGACACTTTTCAGAAGAGGATGTACAGATGGGCCATAGACATATGAAAAAATGTTCAACTTCACTAATCACCACAGTGAGCTTTATCTCACACCTGCTAGATTGGCTCTTATCAATAAATCAACAAACAATAAGTGCTGGTGAGGATGCGGAGAAAAGAAAACCCTAGTGTACTGTTGCAAATGGAGATGGGTGCAGCCACTGTGGGAAAAGTATGGAATTTCCTAAAAAAATTAATAATGGAACTGTAACTGTCTTTCGACTCAGTGACCCCACTCCTGGCAATGTATCCTAAGAATCCTGAAACACCAATTCAAAAGAACCTATTCACCTCTATGTTCATAAGAGCGTTTTTTACAGTAGCCAAGATCTGTAAACAGCCCAAGTGCCCATGAGTGGATAAAAAAGCTGTGGTACATTTACACAACAGAATACTATGTAGCAATTAAAAAAAAAAAAGGAATTCTTAGACCTTTTGCAACAGCATGGATGGACTTGAATATTATTACGCTAAGTGAAATAAGCCAGTCACTGAAAGACTAATGCCATATGATCTCATTTTTATGTAGAATCTAATGATTCTACAAAATAAACTAACAAACAAAATAGAAATAAAAGTATAAATACATGGAATGGACTGACAGCTGTCAGAGGAGTCTAGGGAGGGGGACCAGATGAAAGAATGTGAAGGGATTAGAACATACATGGGTAACTCATAGACACAGACAAAGGTGTGCTGATGGCCTGAGGGAAGGGAACAAACGGCTGAGTGGAGGTGGGCAGAGGAGGCAAAAATGGGGACAACCGTATTAATATAAATGATAAAAATAAAGTGAAAAAATAGTTCAAGGTAATTCTTTACACAAACAGAAAATCAAAAGCGAGTTTTGATTATAGATGTAAAAAGAAAACTAATATACCAAAAGCTGAAATATTAGGAAAATTCACATCTAAAAGTGCTTTGAGTTTTGACACTCAAAGATGCAATACAATGAAATAACAACTCAAAAGTTGTAAAAACAGTTAAAAGGAGGATCATGAAAATCTACAGGACAAAGTTGATGAAGGCAAAAGAGTGATTCCTTCAGGATTTTGTTCGGATTCTACTCTTAAATTCTCCATTGCAATTATAACAATAACATAAAAATGATTAAAATTTATTTTCAAAATAAAATATTTGTATTATTTATACTTAGAAAAATTTAAGAATTATTACAAGATATAGAACCAGAACGACTGAAGGACTGACCAATTTACGATCAATGAAAAAGAAAAGTTGGTCTGGGAGCTGAGTGATTATGTGTGTAGTAGAATCCCACTGAACATCTGGACAATAACAAACAACAAATGATGCTCTGAGGAGTAATGACTACAAGTTATCTGACATAATAAAATGTTTCCCAAAGTTACCTAATTATAAAGAACTCTTGATATTTATTAAACTTACCCTGGAGATTTGGGTAGAGCCCAAGGATATCTATTTGTAACAAGCCCTCCAAGGAGGTTCATCATAAGGTATATTGTTGGAAGCTTTTGCCACAGAAACCACTGTCTCTGTGTGGTTTCTTGCCTAAGAAATCACTTTTGCATTGCAAGTGAAACAGTTAAATCTAGTGATTTCTGCTATTTTTTTCCATAGTTATTTTCAGTGAATTACTAAATGTTTGTAAACTCTAACTACCTTGCCTAGTTCCAAGAGTTTAAAGAATTAAATGACATAATATTTTAAAACACTTAGCAAAGTACCTGCATGTTCCACGTGCCAATTCATTGTTAGCCTTTCTTGTTCCTGTTTGCTTAAGCAGCCAGCATGAATTATTACATTTAATTCTCACAACAATCTTCTGAGACAGAAACTATGTTTAATTCCCAGTGCAATGGTAAATGACACTGCAGGAATTCAAACTCAGGACTATGTGATTGGAGAGCCCACATTGCCTAAATATAGAAATATGTTAGATTTTACCACAAATGCCCATATTTTAAAATACCAAATCATAAAAGTAAAATAATAATCAAGACAGCTATACATGTGCATATCTGCACATAGATGTATATCTAATATATGCTTGTATGAGTCAACACCGTTTATATGAAGCACTTAAATAAGAAAAAACTGAAAATACCATTTCTGAATGGATGAAGACAGTCTCAAAAATAAAACAAAAACAAAAATTGCTCTAGCAATCAGATAAATGATACTTGTCATTCACAAAGATGTGAAAATGCAGATTCTCAAGGGTATGGATTAGGCATAATTGTACACTGTTAGTGACATTTAAATCAGTGCAACTTTTCTATAAGTTGATTTGGCAAAATATATCAAAAAGTCATAAAAATGTGTTAACCACTGTTTCAGTTATTCACCCCTAGGAAATATAGAATATCTATAAGATTCTGGATTTAACAATTCTTCATATGAAAGTGAAAACTGGAAAAAATCTAAACATTTAACAGTTGAATGGATGAAATATTTTACTTATATATATCTTATGAAATAGGTAGCTTTTACAAGCCATGGTGTTGGGCATTTTAAAACAATATTGAAAATGGGAATAATAGGAAAATAAAAAAATATTGAAAATATTGAGGCTATACTTAATAGAAGAATGACAGACCAGGTAAACTTGGGCTTTGAGACCAAAGAAGTCTTTTCAAGTTGTATCCTACAAAAATGTTTTTGTGTTATTGCTGGATTCTCAGGTGATAAGAAATAAAAAAGAAAAAAAACCATGGACTGAAAAGAGAATGATGATTTTCAGAAGATGAGAGGAGCTAGGATGTGTATTGTATGGATGGAAGGGTTGACCTTGGACACAAAGCAAAGTTTATTCACAAAGTTTATTCGCAAAGTTTATTTGCTTCACTATAGCAAAGTAAAAAGAGGGAAGGCAAAGTATAAGGACACCGGTGCTCATGGCTGTGGGTGTAGTGCCTGGTCCTTTGTGAAATATCTTTTCTGTCTGCTTCTGTTCTCTCAATGAAATTGGAAGTAATGTCATCCACAAAGACTATCAGAAAGGTGATGTGGAATGTATAAGGAGAGAAGGAAAGATGGGAACTTGCTGAGAAAAAGTTAGGAAGAATAGGAATGAACTAGAGATATATACCATAACTGTTGGGCAATACTTCAGACACTGTCAAGTTATTGTCATGACTGCAAAGTCAGACCCCATTCTGCCGAGTTCTTTGTTTTGCTCCAACCACAGGTATAGTTTTTTTAATGGCAGAAAATTGGATTTAACCAAGTTTAATGTTTTCTTGCATGATTATAAAATGGAGGAAGGGAATTGAGACTATGCCATGGAGTGATTTGAATAATTAGTCAAGGGATGTAAGAAAATAAGGAAGGAATCTAGAAATTCACAAGTGTGAGATAAATGAGTCTCAGCAAATCACTTTGGTACCTATAATATTGATTGTGCTCAATTTATGGACAATATACATAAGTGGGGTGAGAATATAGCAGTGTCCTGAAATAGAAAGTAAAAGTAATGATTTTGATCCTTTTCTTAAATAAGGTGAGTGTTCGTAAGGGCCCACTCTTAATACTTCAAAACATCAAAATGCTATATGTATACTGTTTATCAAGATTTATATAATGTGACATTTTAAAAACAAACTTGTATTCTAACATAAGAATATTATGAAACTCACTATGACATGAAATAACATCTTCTCTGGTAGACCTCCTTGAACCAGATAAAGCATCATGCCCCTCTAGTCATGCTCTGTGATGTTACCCCATTTACTTCTACACAGAACATTTTGGCATCTGATATTGTCATGTTTGCTAATTTGTCAACAAGCATGTTGCTGTCTCTCCTTACTAGGGTGGGAGTTCCTTGGGGTAAGGGAGCCTGACTCATTCGCTGCCACATTTCCATTGCTAGCCCCCGATTTGTAAGTGATTACATTTTTTGATAGATTTATATTGTTAAAACTCATTTGCTTGGAGGTAGATGTATTTTAAAAGAGAGACACATGTGAATGGGTTTATAATTGGGTATGGAATTCTACATGATTTTCATAATCTTTGCATTCTTGTGTTAAGCTTCATTCTTGGAATGAAGTGGGATTTTTTTCTTCAAAGTAGTTATTTTTATCTATAGCTACACAAAAGGACTGAAAAGGCTTATGAGAAAAATATTTTTAAAATGAAATAAAATTCCAGCATATATAGACACGTTTAATGGTTTGGGCACTCAAACATATTTATAGTTTCCTAATCTAAAGTTTGAGTTTTGCATGGTCTGAGTTTCATAACTTGAGGCTTGAGTGTTTCCAAGGTCAGCCCTGCCAAGTATTGATTACATGTATTACATACTTCATTCTTAAAACATGGTTCCAAAACAGGCTGATAGTGAACAGTTGAACCAGGAGGCAAAAATATCTGACTTATGTCCAAAAGACAGTGATGCAGTTACTTCTATAAATATTTTGGATCAAAGCTGTTCTATTGTTGGTACATATAGAAGGCTAGAAGTGACTCAGTCAGAGAGAATTATCTCTTTTCACTTTAGTGAAATTAGAAGGAGTAATGTTCTGTGTCTCAAGGGTTTATGACCCAAAGGAGCTGGATCAATAAGGTCAATATCATGTCTTTTTGTGGTAGAGGTCAGATTCTATGAAAGCCGTGGTGTTTCAGATACGGTTGAGCCAGGACATTGATGCATTTTGTGAAATGGGCCTTTTTTAGTACCATAGGGCAGGGATGGCAACAGCTTGGTTAGCAGTGACAGTGGGAAGGGAAAAAGATCTCTAGCTCACCTCACAACAAAATGAGATGATTCTCCAGTACAGGTGGGAGAATGGGAAAGGCAGTGATAACATAGACCAGAACAGTGAGTATTGCTATTGGCAGGTCAGGATAGAACTATCAGGGAGCCTCCAGCAAAAGTGGAATGGCAATTGATAACTATCCTGTAAAGTCTCTTTACTTCCAAGGATCTCTATTTTCTCATCTGTGAAATGAAAATAATAATAAGTACTTTGTTAGTTTATTATAATTAAAAATGATATATTAAGCCACTACAAAATTGTAGAACAATAGGTGGTACTAAGTGAAATAGCAGTTGCAATGAGTATTATTATCTTCACTATTAAAGATATAAATATAATATACATATAGGCAGTAGATATAGTGGATTGATAGTGAATGTATGCATAAACATTGATGCTGCTGTAGATAGATGTGCATCCATAATGCTGCATAACAAACAATGACAAAAACCAGTGTCTTAAAATAGTAATACACTCTTGAGTTAAAGGGTCAGCTGGTGAGTCTTCAGTTCTTAGTTGGGCTTTTATATGCCTCAGTGCTTAGCTGGCAAGTCCTCTATGGTTGCCTTTCTTGAGCGCTCTCATATGTCTGTGGCTTGGGTTGGTATACCTGGGCTCAGGCAGCTCTGATTCACATGCAGCATTTCGGCATTCGGCATCCAGTGGACAAACCTGTGCTTGTTATGGCAGAGGCAGGGGTTTAAGAGAGAGGAAAGAAGTCCACAGGACCTTTTGAAGTGGAGACTCAAAACTTGCACACTGTCTCCTCCAGTGCATTCTGTTGGCCAAAGCAAGTCACAAAACCATCTCAGAGAAATAATAATCAGAGTGAAGGGACCTGCAATGTTACTGGACAAAAGGCATGGAAATTGGAAGGTCAACAATTACAGCCTTCAATGCAATCAATCTACTCCATTAAGTTACCATTTTTGAGTAGATATTCTTTATGAGGTAATCATTTTAAAATTGTTTTTATATTTTGTCTCTATCTGAAAAAATTAATGCAGTTAAGTTGTCCTTTTAAGATCCAGAAGTGAATAAAATATTGGGTTGGCCAAAAAGTCCATTTAGTTTTTTCCGTAAAAATATAAGACACATTTTTCATTTTCACCAATATCTTTATTGATTTGGATATTTGAGTATGTTGACTATCTCCTGCATGGTATAATGTTTATTATTCTCAATTAATGTCTCAATTTGAGTGCTATCAACTTCAACTGATCTACCTGACCGTGGAGCACCATCCGGTGAGAAATACCCAGCACAAAACTTTGCAAACCACTTTTCACACATTTGATCAGTCACGGTGCCTTCCCCATACACTGTACAAATCCTTTTTTGCTGTCAGTTGCATTTTTATCTCTCTTGAAATAGTAAGAGCATGATATGCCAAAAATGTTGCTTATTTTCTTCCATCTCCAATATTAAAATGGCTACACAGAAATTCACCAATTTTGATAAGTCTTTTTAAATGCATGCTGATATGACAGTTGTCACAATACAGTCTAACAAAATTGTTTTGGATGAAGTTAAAGACAACTAAGAGCTACTAGAGCCACCTTATGGAAAAAAACTCAAAAATTTTTTTGACCAACCCAATATTTAAAATAAGAATAAATGCATAAGCATTTCATTGTAATTCAGGTTTTTATAGAAGTTAAAATATAAAGTTTTTGAGTAACTTAAGGACACCAATAATTAAAAATATAAAAAATAAAGCACGGGAAAATAAGGGAAAGAATTGAATGAAAAGGTCTCATTTTATTAATAAATCATTTTTTTTCCTGGCAATAAGAATACAGGGTACAGCAGAAGTAACGCCAGCTTGAGTGTGGTTGGTAGGGTAATAATATGGGTGTAATAATTTATAGTTTTAATTTGAACACTTTGCCTAAAATGTCATATAGTGTGCTTGACTGTGATATTGTTATGTTACAGGATTACATGCTTATGATTTTGTAATAAAAAAGGGGAGTTATTTGTGCCAGACCCTGTATATTTCAACACTGAGAATTCACCACCATCTGCTGTCTTGTTAAATGAGTGAATCCCAGATAAATACCATCACACACCTGACATGTGTGTGTGCTATACTTATGGATAGCACAGTTTTAAGGTATTAATTGAGGTGAGAAGTAACAGTTTCCTGAAATAGAAATCAAAAGTAATTTTAAAAATTTAATCTTGCCCTTCTTTATAATGCTAAATCAAGTATCTCTACAATCAAGATACAGGCATTCCTATAGCTACTTAATTTAGAAATAGAATCTATATATTTGGGAGTTAAAAAAAAATCTAATCTGGTCCTGGATTTGTCTTTAACAAAATTACATTAGAAAAGAACTTTCTGTAGTTGAGCTTTAGCTGTCACATCTGTAAAGAGATTACATTAAGATTCTAAGTCATTCACATCCTCAGTATTCTCTTTTCTACAAATTTCCCTTAGATTATTCAAGTAAAATTTGTCCCAGTAGAGGAGGAGCATTTGCAGGAACTCACTACCTAAGAATGACTGCATAAATTTGGATACATTTATTAATCTCTCTATCCCTCAATTTTCTCCCCTAAAGATTAAATATTATCAACTTTATGACATCAGTGGGAGGCTTGAAGAGTTATATAATATCAAGAGCTCAGAGAAATGTTGAAAAATAATGAAAGTTTCAGAATAACAGTGTCAGACATTTTTATCAGTTGCTATGATGATAATTTTCCCCTGTTCCACCACCCTGATCTGCATCCATTTTCTCGGCCCTTCTCTGTGCCTGGGAAGAATGACATCAACAGTTGGGTCCACTTGTCAATTGTTTACTGTTTGGTACAGACAATGGGAGACAGTAGCGAAAGATCATTAAGTGAGAGGAGAAAGAAAAGGTCTACTCCTTGGTGTCATATGTCTGCCATTTGACTATAATTTTTATTAGATAACCCCTTCTCCAAGGTTCCAGCTCTCACATTTATTAACCTCCTGATCCATTAACCTTAAAAATAGCATTAACCTGAAAAAGTGGCGTTAAACCTAAAAAAAACATACAAGGCCAAACTGAGCAGCCATAAGCATTTATTTGAGATTCAAAACAATAGAAGAGAGGCATAGGCCCTGGCTGGTGTGGCTCAGTGGATTGAGTGCCGGCCTGTGAACCAAAGGGCCACTGGTTCGATTCCCAGTCAGGGCACATGCCCGGGTTGCAGCCCAGGTTCCCAGTTGGTGGCATGCGAGAGACAACTGATGGATGTATCTATCTCTCACACATCTATGTTTCTCTCTCTCTCTTTCTCCCTCCCTTCCCCCTCTCTAAAAATAAATAAATAAAAGCTTAAAAAGAAAGCATAGAGACATGGAAATAAAGAACAGACTGACAGTGACCAGAGGGGAAGGGGGAGGGGGATAACAGGGAAAGAATGGGAAGGGTCAAGTCAAGGAACATGAACAGAGGACTCATGGGCACGGACAGTGGGGTAGGGATTGGCTGTAGGAGCAGGGATGGTGGGGGTGGGGGGGAGTGGGACAGCTGTGACTGAACAATAAAAATAAATAAATAAATGTCTAACCATCACTCTGTAGACCTGAAACTACTATAACATTTAATGCCAACTACAATTGAAAAATTAAAAGAAAAATTAAGTTCAGCCTTTCACAAAGGGCTTCAGAGTTAACAAAATGTATATAATATTCCAAAGTGCATAAATTCACAAAATGGAAAGGAAGTTCCCTCGAAATGGAAAACAAAATTGCAAATGTAAGTTTTGCAGGTGTTAAGGTCTGTGAAACATATACAAAAGAATGTGTTCAGATGAATTTCAAATATGTCTTTATAACTGGCTATCTCTCCTCCTCCCAACGTTCTTAATAAAGGAGGCTTTAACCGAAAAACAAACAAACAAACAAAAAAGAACTATTTGGGAAACACTGATTTAGACAGAAACCCAAATAGTGTCCTGATTAAGAGCCAAAAGTAAGGAGTATTTATGTAAAAGGGAGGGGAACAATGAAATGAATAGAAGGAAGGAATTTTTATAGATGCAGATAAGCTGAAATAGTGATGCTAATTCTAAATAATGTTTTTACTTTTTCAATCTTGATATCTTTCTTGTAACCTTCACAAACAGTTGTTCGGGATATTTAGGCTTAAGCTGAAGGTAATTTTGCCTGGTTTTAACATTCCAGAGGTTTGAGGAGTAAGATATGAAAGGCAGTTCCTCTGGGATAGCAGCTGAGCCTTCATTTTAAAGTGGCTTTATTTATGTTATTTTTTACAGTAGTAACAGTTTTCCATTCTTGTTAGCCTTGGGTGATGCAGTATCCCTCGTTTGTTCCCTGAAGTCTTTTCATTTAAACCACATGAATTTTGTTTTCTGTCTAGATCCTATTTAGTTAATTATACTGAATTTATCTGACTGTCAGTCAGAAGTTTATATTAAGCAATTTACTTAAGATAATATGCTAACATAATGCATTATAATCCTTTTAATTTACCTTAATATCACATTGACTTTTACCAGCTGGATAAAAATAACATCTTTTCCTTTAAAGCCACAAGCATTTCTCAAAAAAAAAAAAATCAAATAATACTTCCTTTGTTTTCTCATTGCAATTTACTTATTTCTATTTTCTTTTTTAACATTTCCCTATATTGTTTGAATATTTATCTATCTTTTTCCAGCTCAAGTTGAATTTCTAAAAAATTACCTGACCCATAGTAGTTATTTTAATTAATGAATGAAAAAGTTAATTAATAAATAATTGCAGGAACAATTCTGTTGGTTTAAACTGATCCATTAACACTAGCACTCTTTTCAATCAACTACACATTATCTTAAATATACTTCCTGATAGACTGAGATTTGCCAAATTCATCTAATTCTGAATACAGTGATATGTTGATAGAGCACCAAAGGCATATGTTTACATTGAATAGACAAAATAATAATAATAATAATAATAATAATAATAATACCACAAATGAATTCCTTCTGTCAGGAACAGATTCATTGTGAATGGGTTTTGGGATATACAAGTTTAATTTATTATATATAGCTAATAATATGCAATATATAGAACATCACAATTATATGCATAGAATGTAATCTGAATCTCAGTTGGTAAATAATGCCTGTGCATCAAAATACCAATAAAGCTTTATGCATTCACACATCAGATCATGTTTCTTACAGCTTCCTGGAGCTCTTAGATATGTCACCCTGTTTCTTAAAGCTAACATTACATAATGATGAGAAAAATATTGAAATACATTCATCATTTTTCTATATGATTAAAAATATTAATTTACATAAACTCCAGAAAAAAATTGTATATGTGTGTGAATGTGTGTGTATATGCCAATGACATTTAAAAAATAATATATTTTGGAAACCACTGTCTAAAATAACCATTTTAAGTAGATGACCCACAGCCTGTTTTAATCAGGACACTACACTAAGTTCTATTTCAGAATTTTTCACAAGAAAGAAATATTTTAGTTTGGTAAGAATAGTTTATAGAGAATCTACTCCAATGTTAAGTATTTACCATATTCTGCCCCCAGGAAAGATATAATGTATGTAATGTAGAAACTTTTATTATTACCCTTTACTTCATATGAAAGTGATCAGTCACTAGATCCTGCTAATTCTATTTCTGAAATTGCTTCTGCATCTCTTCCCTGTACCATCCTCCAATTTCTATAGCCATTTTAATTTCTTTACACTCCCCTCAGTCTAGACCTTCATGCCCTTCTAATGTGGTTACTGCTGCGTCTCCTATCTGATAGCCTTCCTCTGGCTCTACCCTTTGCTCTCAGGCATCCACACTCCAGTCTGAGTTATCTTCCTAAAATATAGATATGAGTGTTCCAAAATTTATCCTAAAGGTTTTTTCACCCTTGCTTAGGGAAAATTAAGTTAAACTTTGTGAACAATTAATTTAAGGTTCTTAATACCTAACTACTGCTGACCTTCCTACCTAATTTTTGATGATTCCTTTTCTCTCATTTCTACCACATACTCACAAGCTGCTCTAGGATCCTTTATCTTGCCATATGACCCGAATCCAGACCTGTGCCGCTAACCATGTTGTTTCTTCTGCCTAGTGCCCCATAAAGACCAGTTAATATCACATCCTTTATGGAATACTTATTGATATTCCTGAGCATAGTGCAAAATTTCTAAGCTCACATAGAGACATTTCAAATACATATACTTTCTGTACTATTCTGGTAATTGTTGGTAAGTGTCCCTTTCCCTGGTTAAGGGGTTCCTAGAATAAGAACTGTTTTATTTACATTTCTATTTCTACAACATAACACACAGCTCATCATGCAGCAGAACTACAGAACATTGCATGGCTTGGCAGTGACTGTTCATTCAAAGCCAACAAAATCATAAAAATTTAATTAAATTGTCTAATCTTAAACCTCCTTTCAGAATATACTACCATTAATCAATATTTTCCCCTTGGAATGGCTTTTCCCCCTTGGAATAGTGACAATACACTATTTTAAATAATACATCTTTGGACTACTTTTTATAGTCATTTTCTTGATGCTTTTATTTCCCACTCATTAAATGGAGCCATAATCTGATATTGCATTCTTTTCTTCTCCTCAATTGATATACTCTCCCTGGGCAATCTTATCCAAACCTATTGTGTCATTATGCATCTCTTCAGATAGACTCTAAATCCATAATCCATCTCTGGTCTTCCTACTGTATTTGATTTAATTTCACATTACTTCCTGGACATCCAGGTATTATTAGGGGATAAAAGATTTTAAAAAAGAAAAATATGTCCCACTTCAAACTTTATCTGTCATTGTAATCAATATCATTCCCTTCTGAGAGAAAAAAAAAACACTTTGGAATCATCATTGATCACTTCCTCTCCCTTATGTCTCACTGACATTTTATTCTGAATTTATTGTTGTCTCTACCTTTGAAATGCCTTCAAATGTTTCCACATTTTCATTCCGCAAAAATTTTGCCTGATTTCAGATCCACATTACACTTCAGCTGAAATTTCGAAAGTTGAGGTGTTCTTTAACTCTCACTCCATCTTCCACTGTTAATTTTGAATTCATATGCAGTATCTCTGTCTATATGAAGATATACATATTTTATAACTTTTACAAGAAAGCATTTATACTACGTGTACACTATGTATTATCTTACTTGCTTTCTTTTTTAACTAATACATATCTTAGAGTTATGCTTAAAGAATCTCCCAAACAATGAAGATTTATAATTGATTAAAAGAGAAATGGGAAATTAAATTACTTAAAATATATAAAGTGTGCATCACAGTGCTTAACAAAAATGTTACATTGTTTTCCTTGGTTATCTCTTTACTATGACATATAAGGTATTCAACCCTGCTCTTTGTCTATGTTTCTACTTTTTCTCTAATAATTGTTGAGGGTAAGTACAAATATTTTTTCTACATTTTACTTGCAGCATGAATTCCTTGATTTTATTTGATTTTTTCCTCCAAGCAAGCAGTATGACCCACTTAATTGAGATAACTAAGTTCTAATTTTTTAAAAAAGCATGGCTACTTTATACAGTAAGAGCTTTATCACATGCACTCTAAAATACATGCTATTGTCATTTTCCTTTTTTTCCTCTAGCTTTATTGAAGTAAAATTGACAAATAAAATTGTATATATTTAAGATGTGCAAGATGATGATTTGTTATACATGTATATTGTGAAATGATTACCTCAATCAAGTTAATACATTCATCACCTGGTATACTTACCATTTTCGGGATATCTGGTGATAATATTTAAAATCTAATCTGCAAGCAAATTTCAAGTGTATAAGACAGTATTATTAACTATACTTGCCATGCTGTGCATGGTACACTTGTATGCACACTCTGATCCCCAAAACTTAGTCATCTTTTAATTGCAAGTTGTATCCATTGACAGATCTTCCCATTTACCCCACGACTTAGCCTCTGGCAACCACCCTTCTACTCTCTGCTTCCGTCTAGTCAGCTTTTTAGATTCCATATATAAGTCAGGTTATGCAGCATTTGTCTTTCTCTGGCTTATTTTACTTAGTAAAGTGCCCCCTAGGTTCATCCATGTTGTTGCAAATGACAGGATTTCCTTCTTTTTATGGCTGAGAAATATTCCATTGCATGTATTGGGATGCAAAATATTCGCCACATTTTCTTTATCCATTCATCTGTTGATAGATGCTTCGTGTGTGTGTGTGTGTGTGTGTGTGTGTGTGTGTGTAGATATATACATAGCTAAGATATAATGGTGCAATGAACTCAGGAGTGCAAATCTCTGTGATTCCCTGACAATTCATTTCTTTGGGGTACATACCCAGCTGCATTCTAGAAATATGGGCAAAAGACCCAGGAAAGGAATGTCAGGACTTGATGAAACCAAACTTTTATCATGTTGGTGGACAAGCTCCAGAACAAAATATTTATTTTTAAGATTATATTTATTACTGATTAAAAAAAGAGAATAATTTATTCTCTTTAAAATAGAGAATATTTTATTTAAATAAATAAAATATTTATTTAATATTTTATATTAAATATTAAATATAATATTTAAATATTAAATATTTGATGTTAAATATATATAATATTTAATATATATATTAAATATATATATTTGGCTGACACCGTTGAACACATATTATGGGCCGAACAATATGATAGACACTGGAGTTATAAAAACCTCTTTTTATGGAGCATACAGCCTATATTTTACATTGCACATTACAGCCCAGATATTAAATAAAAAGAGTGCATAATATTATGTAGCATATATGAGTCTGTGGACAAACTCATACCTATGAGAAATATATTTAGGGTAGAAAAAACAATATACACATATGTGTATCTCTTTCTAGTCTGGAAAAAATATCATGTTTTTACCAGTTGTTTCTATGTTCCTGATTAATATTCATGTTTTCTTTACTCTTTGACCTCCCATATTTTGTTTATTGGTTGTTGTTTGGTTTGTAAAAATTCTCTTTAGTTCATACTTCTAGAAATTAATAATAATGAGGAACTGAGAAATTGTTAGCTACTCACAATTTCCCTGACTCCAAAGACACTAAAGACAAAGACACAACCTTTTTAAATGGAGGAGGGGGAATCTGGAATGAACAGAGTATTGGGATTAAAGAGTATATAAGAGGAGGTAAAATATGTGTATATTGTTAGGGAATCCTAGGAAATACATATTTCTAGTTTGGGGGCCTTGGGCCCTCTAAATAAAAGCCACCTTGTAATGTCTTGTCTTATTATGGGCACACAGTTGTCCCTATAATTAGTTGAAGATCATAGACCTTAAATCAGGACTAACTTTATGCTATTATTTTAATGTGGCATTTGACTTTTTTTACATATGTGCTATTTGAATTAAGAGACTGTATTTGCTTTTAAGCCATATAATTTTAAAGAATTGCCATTATATAGTGTTACTATCTCATAAAGTTTCAGCTAAGAGGCATAAAATAAAGAGCCCTCCCAACTTTTCTCTGGGACACTGAGATTATATGCACTGTCAAATGTCCTTTTATTTTCACATTAGCTTGGACTTGCCCTGATCAAACAAGGAAGCCCAACACGCCCTGAATCCGAGCCACTTAGACGACATCTGCGCGTCTCTCTGCCATCAGCCCGTGCCATGCAGGCTCTAGCGTGGTGCAGAATGCCAGTAGGCCTTCCTCTCCTCTAGGCACAGGGTCCATTTCTCCTCCCCAACTAGATCTAAGTGTGAAGAGGCACGTGCTGGAGGTGGCATTAAAATTTTGAGGTTTTCTTCTTATTAGAAATGTTGTTTCTTTGTTCAATAGGCAAGGGCCCACCCACAGAGAAACAACCAGCTCTTGGTCCCGTTTTTGAATTAGGAAATTAATTTTTAATCACTAGAACAATCAATGTCTCAATATTTCCTTCACTACAGTTAATTTAAGTTGTGATATCTGTTACAAAGAAAAGAAAAAGTAAAAGGTGCTATGAAATTCTGTAACAGATTTAAGCAAGTTTTGTTGGGTTAAGGAAGGCTTCTCTGAAAAATATTGTTTTAAGACTGAAATGAAGTTACTTTCATGTTTTGGTTATGGAAAAGTAAATTGCACACTGTACATGGGAAAAAATCCATAAATCTGGAACAAGTATTACAATCTCATTTCCTTGAATCTCTTTTCCCTCCACTGTGCAAAGTATTAACAAACCACTTCTCTCACTCAATTCTAAAATAAAACCTCATGTACTAAATACTATAGTGGGCCCTTTCACATTATATTGACTTTTATTTTCATATCTGCTTCTATTAACATGAGGTTCGCAGTATCAGGAACCAGATTGTTTTCTTATTCACCTGCAAATGATAGAACTTTATACTTCATGCATGATAACTAATAAATATCTACTTAATATGACATCAGATGTCACTTAGCTATTTTTTACTGACATACTCTATTCATTATTATGACCTATAAGCATTTTTTCCATAATCCAAAATTATAGTGATCAGCTACATAGTGATCACCAAATGGAATTACCTGACACTATCATATACTCAAAATGATACTCATTTTTCCAGAACATAAGATCTTTGCCAATTATCTATCATTTCTAATTATAATGATATTATTGTAAGTTGTCAGTCATAAATATTAAATGAAAAGGCAAAGATTCAGCCATCCGATTCTCTGCTACATTTTGTAGAATGTATATGAACAGCACTTTTAAGTTTATCATTTTTATTAGTCAGAAAATATCATCTGTGATTGGTAGCTTTTAATTTTAGTACTTCCCTAAAACTACTATAGAATTTATTAATTTTTAAATTATAACTATCAACTGATACTTCTACTATATAACAGATTTGAAATCATTTGAAAATTCCCTTTTTAACATACACTATATAGTGCCGATATATTCGTTGGTACTCATGAATATAAGATTCCACTAACAATGAAAAACTCTGTATATCATGGTTAAATATATTTCTTTCAAAAATTCTCTTTGGAGGTATAAAAATATACACATCCTAAAATTGCTGATAGGTTATACTTCTCTATGTAAAATAATTTCTAGTGACTAATTCTTATCAAAACACAAGTAATCACCAAAACTTTGTCTTTTAGTATAATTCTACAGATCCTATCTCTGATGCCCTTGCAAGTAATTTGATTCTATCATAGTTTGTTAAAGAGTGTGTATTCTGTAAAACTAAAAATCTTCCTTTTTTCGAAGATGGTGTTGTACTAATCAGACTAGTACTCTATCCTTGTGTTCAAAAATTTCTGAATCTGCTATCACTTGGACAGTCTTGCATTACAGCCAGTGTAGACAATGAGAACAGCAGGACTTTTCTTGTCAGCAGCACTTTACTTAACCCTGAGTTTAAGTACCAAACATACATGTGTTAAGTCAGTTGTGTTGCTGGTTCTGCCATCATCTGGTCTGGTTTTCCTAATTGCTTTGTTTTTTTTTGTTGTTGTTGGGGGGAGGAACCACCTCTGCCACTGAATGGCCCTCAACTATCTCCTCTAGTTGGTATGCTGACTTCATTCCCTTCGGAATGGGCTGATGATTTGTTCTCAGTCATTCGGGGATTTGGAATTCAACCTCAGACCTAGTCCAAGGCCTAGACTGTCATGTCTCCCTGTGATCGACACTGAAAATGTCAGTGTTTGTGCACTAGGTTTCCCCTAGACTTCTCTGATACCTTTTCCTAGTCATATGCTGAGTCCTTTTCAGATTGCATTTCCTGCCCCATCAATTACATTTTTGCTGAGTATTAAAATCCCTTGTCACTATGTCTAAATCAATCTATTTATGTTGATTTCCTCCCTGTCATAAAAATATTTTAGAAGCAGAAATAGTAGATAGCTAACAAAGAGGGTGAGGGGAAAGAGGAAATAGCAAAATGCCAAGAAGCAGTGAATTTATGAGGCCTTCAATGTTGAACAGTAATTCTGCTCAATTTCTCCATTGCACTTCACTAATAGGATTTTTAAATTAGTTTTTTTTTTAAACCAAGTTTGAAGGCACTAAAGTTGTCTTTCTGCTTCTAGAATTATCTTTTCTAATCTAAATTCCACATAACTGTCAAAATGATCCCTTAAATTAGAAAATCTGACCTTGTCGTATCTTTTTATAACCTCTGATGGCCCTTATTTTTACAAACAAATGCTAGTGTGTCAATACGACAAATAGCCTCCTCAATGAGCTCACACAAACTCCTTTTTTCTCATGACCTATTACTGTCTTCCCATACTTTACTATTTAAGAACTCCAAACCCCCTCCACATGCCATTTGAATACAGACTGTGTGTGCTCTGTCCAGCTCCTACAGGCTCCTACTGTTTCCGAAGAACTGATCGTTAACTATTCAGAAATGTTGCCAATAATTATTAACTAATTTGGCAGCTTGAATTAGCCATGGTAGGAGTATACACTATGGAAACCAGCGATAATAATTGTTCAGGACTTCTTCCCCCTCAGGTAGGCGGATGATCAGCACTGGACACAGCTTGTGCGCTTCACATGTTAATTTCCTGAAGGGTTTTTGGATTGCCATGCCCTTCCCCTTGGAGGCCTTTAAATGGATGGCAGAGACGGGGCTGCCAGGCTAATTTTTCTTAGTGTGTATAAAAATGCCTATCAAGGTTTTCATTCTGAGATGGTAAAAGTTAAAACTTGATACCATAGATAAAAATAACAGCTATAATAGTAATGGTAATAATAAAAAAACTTTACATTTGGATAAATATATTATTTTAAATTATTTTGCTATTGTGTCAAAGTTTAACAACAATGTAGCCCTTATTGAATATTCCTAAATAAGGTAAGTGATTTTTATTTGTACCTCATACTATAATATTTACATAATATAGTATTCAAAATGATACTTATACTTTATGCATTGTTGACTAAATCTATATAGTAAGATTAAAACATGATCGGTAATTCTTTCAGTCATTAGAATTAAAGACATATTCATTGAGTTTTATGTAAGAAGTTCCAGATCCCTATTACAAAGAACATTATTTCCATCAAAATATACATATGTGATGAGCATTTACTGATCTCACTGAGTAGTTTTAGAGTTGTGGATGTTGTTGCTAGGTGGGGGGTCTGCAGTTACATTTTAACCCTCCTGTTAGGTGGGAAGGTTTGGAGTAAGAGATTCAGGGTAACTTTTCTCCACTGCTGTAAATTATTGACCAAAAAAAAAAAAATGTTTGTGAAGCATAGCATATCTCTAATGTTGAAGAATTTCAGTATTCTAGTATAAGGTACAGTCTTAAACACATCCTGAATTTCAGAGTTACATAACATTTAAAATAACACACATTGATCACTTAATTGAATTGGAGAAATATTATGGGCTTAAATGCTGTATGCCTTAACCTCATGCTATATTTAACACAGCAGTATTATACCTCATTATTTCTTTTATCTGGTAAATAGGTCCAGGAAATTTTCTCTAAGCTTTTAACTTTTGCCCTTATTGACAATATAGGTTATATGCAATAGCTATATTGTCCTATTGGCTTAATGATGTATGATAAGAGGGAGAAGGGAAGAGATAGCTAAGAAAAATATATCCAGATTCTTTCGATGTTTATTTTCTATGCTGAAGATTATAAAATGTCAAGAACTTATCCTTGAGAAGCTGTATAACTGCCCTAAATTCCATGTAGACCCCCAAATTGCAGAGATTTTTTAGTCTTTCTATGGAATATAAATGCAGTTTTTATTGCTTTCTCACAGTTTATAACAAGCATCCTGGGCAATTCCTATCATTTGTTAATATATGATATCATGAGAGAGGACAGAAACACCCTGAAACTTGCTGTACATTCTTTTCCCAGGTGTGAATGGACACCCATGTGTTGACTATAGTGAAGTATTTTGTCCTGCCAGGGAGACAATTCTGAGAAAAAAGGACTTGATGGCTATAATGATACAGTGCCTCTTTGACTACCAAACTTTTGCGGATGCCACACCCTCTTCCTAATATATTCTTCTTGCCCTATTTCTTTGTGAGAGTCCCCAAATTTACCCATATGATTGACTTGGAATTCTTAATACATGCATCCACCAAATATGTGTTAAACACTTACTACGTACTAAGCATTCATCTAGGCATGAGGAATTCAAGCAGAAAGTCCTGCCTTCAGAGAGCTTACATTCTAGTGGAGGAAGTATATTAAAAGTAATTAATTAAATGTGTGATAGAAAGAATCATCATTTAGGATTTAGTATCAAGCATCACCTCTGGAAAACCTTCCTTGATCACCCCAGCCTATGTTCTACTCCATTTCTAGATACTTCCAGAGGATTCCTTGATTCCCCATAAGAAGAGCAGCTCCACATTATTGTCAAGATCTCTATTTGTCTCTGACAGGAGACTCCAGAAAGGTAAGTGCCATATTTTGTTGGTCTTTTTTTCAAAGAAACTAACCCCATCCCTGGGTCATAGTATATATGATACAAACAGATATAATTTTTGAGTCCTTTATCAATTTAGAGTATTATTCTAAGCCCTTTCCATATGAAACCCATTTTCCTTTGTTCTGTAACAAATTATCACAAACTTAGTTGCTTGTACACACTCATTTATTATCTCCATTTCTGTAGATCAGAAGTCAGGGCACAGCTTAACTGGAGTCCTCTGTTGAGGGTCTCAAAAGGTAGCAATGAGGGTGTCAGCAAAGTTGCATTTTTATTCAGAGACTCTATTGGGGAAGAATTTACCTTCAAACTCACTTAGGTTTTTGCAAGTACTTCCTTGTAGTTGTATGACTTGGGACCGTGCTACTTAATGGCCATGGGGTGGAAACTACTCTCATTTCCTGGAGGGCAGCTACAGGTTCCTACCATGTGATTCCTCTATAGAGCTCACCATATTGCTGTTTGCATCATTAGTCTGACAGGACAGAGGCTTATTTAGGGAAATGTAATCATGGGAGTGTTTCCATCACCTTTGCCATAATCTCCTGCTTAGAAACATGCTAGAGATTCCACCCATACTCAACGGGAGGTGATTTCATAAGGGCTTGATTCATTGGGGGATACTGTAGAATATCATGTATTATCTCTTTTTAAATATATTTTGATTATGCTATTACCATTGTCCCAATTTTACCCCCTTTGTCTCCCTTCACTCGGTACCACCCATTCCCTCCCGCAGTGGCCTCACCTAGATCATGTCCATGGGTCATGAATATAAGTTCTTTGGCTACTCTATTTCCTATACTGTTCTTAACATCCCCCCATTTTGTACCTACCAATTTCTGTGTCTTAATCCCAGCACCTTTTCCTCATTCTCCCCCCTCCCCCTCCCAACTGATAACCCTCCAAATGATCTCCAAATGATTTTGTTTCTGTTCTGCTTGTTTGCTTAGTTTGTTTTTTAGATTCAATTTTTGATAGTTGTGAATTTATTGCCATTTTAATGTTTATAGTTTTGATCTTTTTCTTAAATAAATCCCTTTAACATTCCATATAATAATGGCTTGGTAATAATGAACTCCTTTAGCTTTACCTTGTCTGGAAAGCACTTTCTCTGCCCTTCCATTCTAAATGATAGCTTTGCTGGATAAAGTAATCTAGGACATATGTCCTTGCTTTTTTCATCACTTTGAATACTTCTTGCCAATCCCTTCTAGCCTACAAAGTTTCTTGTGAGAAATCAGCTGACAGTCTTATGGGGACTCCTTTGTAGATAACTACCTGTTTTCCTCTTGCTTCTTTTAAGATTCCCTCTTATCTTTAACCTTTGGCATTTCAGTTTTGGTGTGCCTTGGTGTGGTCCTCTTTGGGTCCATCTTGTTTGGGACTCTGCTTCCTGGACTTGTAGGGAAGGTTTCTTTCATTATTTTTTCAAATACATTTTCAATTTCCTGTTCTTCCTCTTCTCCTGGCATCCCTATGATTCGGGTGTAGGTACATTTAAAGATGTCTCAGAGGCTCCTTAGCCTATCCTCAGTTTTTTGGATTCTTTTTTCTTCTTACTGTTCTGATTGAATGTTTTTTGTTTTTTATGTTCGAAATCATTGATTTGATTCTCAGCTTCATCCCCTCCATTGTTGGTTTCCTGTAAATTTTTCTTTATTTCATTTAATGTACCTTCATTTCTACTTGGGTCTTTTTTATGCTGTAGAAGTACCCAGTGAGTTTCTGGAGCATCCTAATAACCAGTGTTTTGAACTCTGTATCTGATAGATTGCTTATCTCCATTTTGTTTAATTCTTTCTCTGGAGTTTTGTTCTGTTCTTTCATTTGGGCCATGTTTCTTTATCTCCTCATTTTGGCAGCCTCCCTGTGTTGGTTTCTGTGTATTAGGTAGAGCTGCTTTGACTCCCTACCTTAGTAGCATGGCCTGTTGTAAAAAAGTATAGCAGTCAGTTGGATGGGGAGGAACCTTAGGTAATTGTCAGGGCAGGGCAGCCCATGTTGTTGCTCTGTGCCTCTGTGTGGGGGAGAGCTCAGAGAGTTTTTTCTGGAAGGAAGCTGTCTCCTGGCACTCACCCTGATACCAGTCACTGCACTTCAGTTTCTCCCCGTATGCCACCGTTGCACTTCCAGCTGTTGCCTTGGAGTTGAAACCCAGAGGGAGTGAGTCTGCATAAGTCCTGAGACCTTTGTAGACCCTTTAAAAGAAGACTGCTGAAAATCCTGAAGTTTCTTCCACCACCCCAACTCCTACTGGTTTTTAAAGCCAGAAGTTATTGGGGCTTATCTTCCTAGTGCTGGAGCCTCGGGATGGGCAGTTTGGTGTGGGGCTGGGATCCCTGGCTCCTGCAGTATCCCTCCCAATTTTTATACACCACATGTGGGTGTGTGATGGCCCGTTCCATCTCTCCATGCCTCTCTGCACACCTCTGCATCTTCACCTCTCCTACCTGTCTGGATAAATGTGGCTTCTTTAATTCCTTGGTTGTCGGCCTTCCACACGGCTCGATATTCTGACAATTCTAGGTGATACTTGTTTCATAGTCTAGTTTAATTTTTGCTGTGGTTGTGTGAGGAGGCAAGCCATATTTACCTATGCCTCCATCTTGACTGGAAGTCCTATCATGTATTATCTTATTTAATCCTCACAATTCTATAAGAGAGGTTCTGTTCTGAAGTTAAGGAAGCCAAGGATACCAGTTAATAAAATGTCAAGCCA
Source organism: Mormoops blainvillei (assembly GCA_004026545.1). NCBI lineage: Eukaryota > Metazoa > Chordata > Mammalia > Chiroptera > Mormoopidae > Mormoops > Mormoops blainvillei. The sequence continues at coordinate 32,700 of PVJD01003463.1, read as the reverse complement.
AGTTTCAAGTCAGGCAGTGCTACTCCAGAGTCCTCACTTTTATGTTGCATTATATTCACCTTGCTAAATACATGCCAACTGCATTTAAAAATGAAGTAGTGAATGAACACATAAATCAACTAACATCGATAGAGCTTCTTTATTTAGAGATGATGTGAAATGTGTCTATGCGCATAATAGAAATATGTTCAGCACAGCATGTTGCTTAACGTAGAATCTGAGGTAAGAAGAGTTCTTATGTCTCATTTGTCTATTGAATGGAATGGAAGAAAGAATTTCCTGGGCTGTTTAACTTTAATTTAATTTTCTATCCTTAATTTTGAATTTTTGTATCAGTAGCAAGGTCCGTTATTTACAGTTCTTTATGGTGCTCTTCTGTTATGAAGTCATTAGCAGTCAGTGTTGTATCATGTTATGGTATGTTATGTATTGATATATAGGGTGGTTCGTTCATTCATTCATTCATTCATTCATTCATAGTATGTCTTCCCCAACAAGAATATAACTGCTATAAGAACAAGGTTTTACATGTTTTAACCACTGTCATATCCTTAAAGCCTTTAAAGTAATAGGAACATGGTAGACACTTTAAATAACTTTGAATGACTTTACAGAATCAAATAAAATAACACACTAGAAAAACAATTTCTAATCTACTATTATTTTCTTTTCTCTTAAATTATTGTTGTTGTTTGTGTTACATTTTAAATACAACATATCTGGAGAATAAAATAGTGGCATTAATTCTTATGCTCCATTTGACTTTAATACACAATCAAACAAAAATGTATCCTGAGTTTTTGTTGTTGTTTAAACATCATTAGAACTTAATTAAATTTTAAGTTGCTAGTGTTGCAAACAATGTCTAATTCTACCAAAATATAATCCACATAGATTTAAAGGAAAGTTATATTTTCCCATATGGGCTTAACTCAAAAGGGCTAACTTATAAAGTGTTGTTCTGATCCCTGAAGATACACTTATTTCTATGATATATATCATATAATCAAACTACATAAATGATTTTGGAAAAAGATTCCAGTAGCATTTTTTTCATCTTTTACTTTTAGCCAGAAAATATCCAAATCATTTATCATGAGATAGATCTCTCTTGTATCTTATAGCATGAAACTCACAGCTAACATATGGTGTTATTTAGCTGTGTAACAGAAAACATTAATCAGCTGACAAAATGTCATTATAAAGGAAATATTTTAAACTGTGATTTTCCTTTTTTCTCTCACTTTATGAGCATCTAGCCAAATTCATCTGCATGTGACTTATAGAATTACATGTGGAAATTAAAAATCAAACTCTTAAATTATCAGTGGCATTTAATATATTTGGTATGCTAATCTGGAAGTCCACTGCTTGTGAAATACAAAGGTTTCTCTTTATCGAGAAATTACATTGTTTTTTTGTGTGCATGAAGTAAAGTTTTGGAGGGTTCAGTGAAAGCATGACATTACCAACGTTGTCAACAACAATATTCATAGAGAAACAACCTTAATAAATGTTGTCGCTTCTTCTCAAGTTACACTTTAGCATTATTGAAATTCTTGATAGGTTAGGATGATTCTTTTATTGGAGTAAACCTATGGGCAGGAAAAATAACACCTTGGCAAAAGTATATATGTATTGTTGCTTTTTCAAAGTCATATAATCATTACACATGTAATGATTAAATAAAAGGAAATTCATTTTTAAAGTTTTTTAAAATCAGAGTAGCCTTTCATTAAATTTTTAAAATTTTAAATAAAACAGAATAAAAAGTAATATAAGGATCGAGGATCCACTACTGCTTTTGATAGGAAGTCCCTGTACTTTAAAACATTGACAAGCACTGCATTATCTAATTTATTCCTCATAAGAGCTCCATTCACACCTCGAATTGAAGATGCTAAGGTTAATTGTGTGCTTAATTTTAGATACCACTTTACTAATGAATCCTTGAATCGCCTTGGGAGGTAGGCACTATTTATCCACAGGCCATGGATGTGAATACAGTTCTATTTTATTCTAAAGCCTTTGCTTCTCAAACCGACCTGCACGGTAGTACCTGGACCATTTTAGCATTTGCCTCTTCTGTATGTGCCCTGGAGAGACTAGAGGTTTTAAGCAGTTTTCTAAAATCAATGAATGCTGGCCCCATTTCATGAGGGTCCCATCATGCCACAACTTATTTTTTCTCTGTGATTATATATTTATGTTTACACATTTACTTTACAAATATAGCAAAGAACACATTCTCACAACCTGCTGGATCAGTTTACACATTAATTTGGAATACATTTGTATAAATTAACATGCTAAGTATCCAAACGGAAATTCAGACCAGCTAGATGTATGAACCCTACTTCATTTATATTTCCAGAGCATGAATTACATTTTTTCCTGAAATAGGACAATCCTTTCTTAATGAGTTCTATCTAAAACTGATGAATACAGTGTAAAACATGAAGTAACAGAGGTTGTTTATACTGGTATCCGTTCATAAAATTAGTATGTCCTTAGTTCCCAGGGACAGTAGCTAAATTGTTTATTGGCAGACAGAAGCAAATTAATCTGTTGGAAGAAAAAATAAACACTATATCCTTTGACGTTTTTATGCGTGGTAAACATTGGTTTATTCTGCCAAATTTATATTGAACAGAGAATAATACCCAGTCCAATTCAATAAATATGCATTGAATACTTGCCATTCGACATATTATTCTACTAAATATTATGGTTCCAAAAATATCTAAAACACAGTTTCTGTCCTCAAAGAATATAATGTCTTTTAGGTAGAATAAGGCAAATAATTTTTTAAGTGAATCTCAAAGCCCTTAAAAGTGATATAATGTGCTATGAGAATTTAAAGAAGAAAGAACTAACATTGAGCTGGGGAGATTAAGAAGAGCCTTAAAGAATGGCTACAGTTGAGATCTGTCTTTAATTATGTGTCTTTATGATATGAGGACAGATAGAAAGAAAGGTCATTACACTAAGGGTATGTAACTTAAACAAGGATATGAAAATGAAAAGCATTCATTATGTTTGGGGAAATAAATTTTCCCATTTGGCGGCAGAACAAGCCATTCGTTCATTGATATTTAATGAATGTTCACCATGTGTTAGGCACTCTTTAAGCATCTAGGAATTTAACAATGAACAAAAGAGAAATCTCACCTCTGAGGCTTACTTTGTTGTGATGAAAAATAATAGACCTATAAAATAAAATAACTGAGTAAGTGATATAAAGGGGGGTTGTAATGTCTACAGATGAACTCAGTGATAAGGAATCTTGGATGCAGATTAAGATTTTACTTCTGTGTTTATTTAAGACTTTGAGAACTTGTGAGTGAGAGAGCAGGCACTCTGACACATACCAATCAGAACACACTGCAACAGCTGGAATCCAGGCAACTGCAAGTAGCTCAGGTATAATGTCACGAAGGAGTAAATGAGGGGGACAGCTGTTGGCATGAAAACAGAGACAATGTGTGAAACACCTTAAAATAAAGAATTGGTAGGTTTTAGCAACTGTTTAAATGTGTGAGTACAGAGAAAAGGAGTAAAGTTTCAAGGGTCTAATCCTTCTATACTGAGAAAGGATCATGCCGTGAGCTGCAAAGGTGAAAGGAAGGCAATATATGGTGGTTTAAAAGACAAGGTAATGTTCTAATGTTTATCTTTTGAGAAACAACCAAGGTGTACTAATGATAATGTGCAGCAGGCACTGAAAAGATTGGATTCACAGCTACGAGCGAGGAATCAAAGCTAAACCTATAGGAGTTTTAGATTGATTTTCATTGATTTATAGATGCAATTTTGAATGTCAGTTAGAATGAACATGGAGGAGAATGGAACTTCTTGGAAGTATCTATCTACATTTGAATAGTTCAAGATGAGGTAGATTTAATCTTGGAATGTGAGTGAGATTATGCTTTGAAAGTGCTTTTATTCCAGAGATTAGAAGGAGAACAAGGCACCCGAGACAGAGAAGAAACAATGTACTATAGAAAGAACATAAAGTTGATGGCAGGAGGAAATGAAGGGAGTATGATCAATAATGATGCATTTTACAAAGATCCAAGAAAACAAGGCTTTGTGTAATGTCATTCATCTGTAAAATTAAGAGATCATTAGAGATCATTTTTAAGGATCTTTTAATTCAGTAAATCAAAAAAGCCAGATACCAAAAAAACACATACTATATGATTCCATTTATATGAAGTTCGAGAACATGGAAAGCCAATTTCTTATGGTAAAGATTACAGTATTATTCTTAAGGGAAATACTGACTGGGAGGTAATGTACGGGAAATATCTGAGAATGCCAGAAATGTTCCACATCTTGATTTAGGTTGTCATACTGCAGAATACATACATAGAAATCAGTCATAATATACCGAAGATTTGTGTACTTCACCATAAATAAGTTAGATGTCAATTAAAAAATGAATAAAAAGAAAGAGAACAGGGAAGAAGGAGCAAAGCAAGGGAAGGAGGGATGAAACCTGACCCAGAGTGGCTTTATTGAACACTGGATCTGGTTTCATATAAAATCAACTATTATTCTAGATCTAGAAGTAACGTCTCACTCACTAAATTTTCGGTATTGTTTGTGATAGGGACACATATTCTGTTATTTGCAGTATAAAAGAGTTCTAAGTATATAGTTAACTAAAGGTTTTAGTGTCACTTTGCAATCGAATCATAATAACATTGTATAATGTTTCAAAAGTTATAATAAAGGCAAAATAAAGTATAATTTTTGAATATAGTATACTTGATATTATATATTATTTATTTATTATGATATTCAGTATTTTGAATATTCAGACTGTAAATTCAGCAATGCTATGATTTTTATGTTCAACTTGATGTTATAAACCAGCTTTTATACATGACAGCATCAGATTTTAAGAATACATAATTATAAGTCTGTTAAATATACCTTGTCATTATCTCTAGTAGATTATATACAAAGCTAGTTCATGTTAATTAACAGTAGACATCCACATAACAGTTTTTAAAGTTTATTATTAATTAAATATTGAGTATAATGAAAAATGCTAAGCAAAGCATGTAAATGTACATATACATATGCATGTGTATACATGTCTGTATGTGAATAAAATTATCTAATTGATTTATAAATTTACTATATTTCAAAGGAAAGTGTGCATATGGATTCTGTGGATGTTAATAAAGCTAATTCTAAAGATCCTCATGAAATTAAAATATATAACCAAAAAATACAGCAACATGAAAATGATGAATTTTCTTCATAATACAACTATATAAACTATAATATTTAAATAATTGTGGTATTGATATGAAGAATAAAATCAAGGCAGCAGAATTAAAATCTAGAAAAATACTAATTTACACATGGTACAACATTATGTATTTCAATTCAGATTGCCCAAGTTATTCAATAAGTTGGGAGAGGATAACTTTTGTTGTTATTACTAGAAGGACCTAATTAATCTATTAACACCATTTAAAGAAAAATATGTAGATTTAAGGCCTCTTTTCATCTATAAAATTATTAGTAAAAATTGTATATAGGTATGTCTATACCTGGGATTTAGAAACCTTTCTTAAATAAGAAAAAAATAAGCAAAAGCCATAGTGAAAAATATTATAAATTAACCACATTTAATTTTAAAAATATACCCAACAAGAAACATAATAAACGATGTTTGAAAGCATAGAACTGTCAACGTGTAGGTGTGCATATGTCTTTGCACTTTGATACTTCTGCATCACTTATCTCACGCTGAAGATTCTTAGGTAGCAATTTGGGCAAAGATTTCAGAAAGAATGAAGAAACTTTGGGACAAAGCATTCTTAGCAGACGGCACTAAATGGGTTACAGTATAGCAATATGTAAATCACACACACAAAAAAAAATCTCTGAGGTTGTATGAATAATGTATTATGACCAGAGCAAAAGGTGCGCCTGTGGGGATGGCAGGTGAGAGACAAGAGAAGTCTTCTGGAGCCAAACCCCTAAAAGCCTTCCTGGCTTGGAACCCCCCAAGGAGCTACAACAGCATTTTCAGCAAGTGGTCATAGGCATTGTATGCGTATGCTGGAGGAGGGTAAATACCAAAGGTGAGCAAGTTGAAAGAGCCAAAGGTAGGGAGCCTAAGGATAGGTGTTTGAAACAGCCCATAGGGGAGATTATATGACTGAAATGCAGGAACAGAAGTGGAAATTGAGAGCAAGGAGAGTGGATTTAAAAGGTTTTCTTTTAAAGTGATGTTTCACATTACTTGATGATTCACTGAATATGAGGCTGAGGCAAGAAAGCAAGAATATGACTTTCAGTTTTCTAACTTTTGCAAGATGTGTTTAATTTGACCAGTGATTCCATTACTATAATTAGCAGATATCAAAAGAGAAGTGGTTGGGTGATGCAAATGGAGAGGGCGTGTGATAATTACCTTACTTTGCTGTGTATAATGCTCACTTTTTTGCCCAAATTTTTGAGGGAAGAATAAGGATGAGCATTATACATGGGTAGTACCTGAAATATCTTGTATCTGTTCTTGTGTTTGTAATTTTATTACATAAAATTTCTTCCACCATAGCGTTAAAAAATAAATGCTAAAATTCCTTTATAACACAAAAAACAAGTATCTAAATATAAATAAATAATTGAATTAAAAAATTAAAACAAAATATTTTTTCCTGAAAGTTTGGGCCAAAAACATGGCTGCACATTATATATGGCAAAATATGGTAGATAAATTTTGGACTTAATAGAATACATTTTAGGGGCAGACACATGGGAAATATCAAATAGACAGTTTGAAACACAGATATGACCATCAGGAAGATGACGTGTACTGGAGATAAATAGATAGGTAGATGATAGAGAGATATAGATGATAGTCTGTCCTGAAAAAGTCCATCCATTGTTAATACAGTGAGAACAGTTTGCGTGACATTGATGTAACCCGGTAGGCAAGGAGAGTGGACTGCAATGCACATGAATGATAAATGATAACTTCACTATACTAGTCACTGAGGGTGGTAGACACTGCTGAGTGAGCACGTGTACTGTGTGGCAGTCACATTCAAAATGACTGAGCAAGTAGAGCAACAAATCTGCATCAAATTTTGCTTTAAGCTTGAACATCCCTCAGCAGAAACTATTCAGATGATTAGAATGCTTTCAGGGACAATGCAATGAGTGCAGCACAAACAGTGTGGCACAAACACTTCAAAGAAAATGGAGACTCTGTAGAAAGTGATCCACATTCTGGAAGGCCTGCAACAAGCTGACACCTGAGAATGTTGAATGTGTACAGGCTGCAATCAACAAAGATCAGTGACTGACAGTGGGAGAACTAAAAGTTGATTTGGGGATTCTGAAAATTACTGTGTCTGAGATTTTGGTGCAGGATCTTGGCATGGAACGTGCCATGGCAAAATTTGTTCTGCAGCTTCTGCTACCAGAGCAGAAGAAACATCGTGCTGCAGTTGCTAATAACTTGATTCAAACCACTACCAATGAACCAGATTTCCTCAAGAAGGTCATAACCAGAGATGAATCATGGCACTACGTCTATGATCTGGAAATGAAGGTACAGTTGTTCCAATGGAAATTGCCTGGTTCTCCATGCCCGAAGAAGGTGAGGCAAAGTCACAAGATCAAGACCATGGTTACGTGTTTTTTGATTGGGAATGTGTTGTCTATCATAAGCATGCCCCTCCTGCCCAAACAATTAATAGACAGTACCACCTCAATGTTCTTCTTTGGCTGAGAGATGCAGTACAACTAAAACGACTGTAGCTATGGGCAACTGGTTATTGGTAGCTTCATCATGACAAGGTGACCGCTCATGCATCAGGATTCATGCAGGTTTTTTTGCAAAACATCAAATCACCCAGATGACTCAACCCCCCTACAGCCCAGATTTGGTACCCCACAACTTCTGGCTTTTCCCAAAACTAAAATCACCTTTGAAAAGGTAGAGATTTCAGACCGTCGATGAGATTCAGGAAAATATGATGGGGCAGCTGATGGCAATTTCATCAAAGGGCTTTGCAGAGCGTTCTGGAAGAGATTCTGGGAGAACTGTGTGAGGTCCCAAGTAGGCACCTCACACAGACTGAAGTGTCATCATCCTATGCACAGTGTTTCTTTCATCTTGTATCTTCTTCAATAAATGTCTCTTTTTCATATTACATGGCTGGATACTTTCTATAGATGAATATAAGTGAACACACACTTATATATTCATCTAATTGTTTACATCAATTCTATAAAAAAGGTGTTTAGGAGACAGCAATGCAACAGAAGACCTATAGAATACAAAAATGGATAGAGAAGCCCAATAGGGCTGACGATGCTCCTTTTATCATCTTCAATTTTAGGGTACAAGTTGAAGAAGAACCAATCAAGTAGAAAGTATTTTAGGAAACGAAATAGAATGGGGAAGTTGAAGCCAAAGGTACATGTTTTTCAAGAAGGAATTATTAAGTAGTTTAGATGACTTAGAAAGGATTAGATAGAATATAAAATGAAGAAGTCTTTATATTTTCCAGTTACATGATTATGTATGAATTTGGATTTTTTAAATTAGTGCAATGAAACAAATTAATAAATTAGAATAAAAAATATTAATAACTGTTTGTATAGACTATACTTTCAGGCTGTTTAATTGGAGATACAGGAGAGGGAACAAGAAACTTGATAAAGAAATTTTAGTAAAATGTACACCTGGTCATTTTTGCAGTTTAAAAGAAAGTTGACAGTACAAAAGGAAGGAATAAAATAAGATTATGTGGAAAGAATAGATTCTAGATCAGTCAAATAAACAGTATCAGAAGGAGAATTGAAAACTTAAGAAGTGAAGGGTAGTCTCAAAAGCAGAAACTATTTCAGGAGTGACAGGTTAAATGGAGCATTATGGCTGATGCAAGCCTGATTTCTAACCAATCTCAGCATTTAATTAAGAAGTGGTTAACATCAAAATGCTTGCATCCCATATTTTATAAAGCATGTGAAAATGTACATCTGAAATAGGTCCTTAGAGCTATTAAGTTTTTAACACAGGTTCAAATAAGTTTGAAAGTTAAAGAATATTATGACTAATCTTAGCAGATAAAATGAAATAGTATAAAATTGTTTTTAAATCTAGTTGCAAATCTGGATTTTTTAAATATGCTTCAATTTACTACTAATGTGTACTTTGTTAAGATTTACTTTAATTAAATGCTCTGGGGGAACACAGTACATTAAATAAAAATTTTGCATAAAATAACTTAAAACTTTTTAAGATACACAGCTTTAATTGTAATTGGGTTGTAGAATATGACTGAATTGTTTGAAAAAGGCTGTTCATTAAATGATCTTTTGAGACTTAATTATAGAAACACATCTTCAAAATTGTAAGGAAAGGTAATTTGCATAAATTTTTTGAATTAGATGATTCAATGAACTTATTTAGGTAACTTTCAAGGATGAGATTTAAAAAATTCTGCCAAGTTTTATATTTCAGCAGACTCTAAATCACTTGACAATAACTTCAAAAGGAGGCTCATACTCTGCTAGAGAACAAAATCATGACTCTATGTGCAGTAAAAGTGTATTTAAAATACCTAGGTAGTAAAAAACATGAACAGCCTAGAAAAATATAAAAAGAAATGTTTAGCATCTGGTGCCAAGCAATCACTAAATACAGATCAAACAGGCATTCTGAACTTAATTCCCCACATTTCACAAAATAAGTCTTTGATTAAGACTGGTGATACTAAAAAGTACAACATGTGCTTTCAATTTTTTTGGTATATTTTATTGATTATGCTATTATAGTCATCCCATCTTTTTCTCCCCTTTATCCCCTCCACCCTGCACTCCAGCCCATCATCCCCCCACCCCTAGTTCATGTCTTTGGTTTGTACATACCAGTTCTTTGGCTTCTCGATTTCCTATACTATTCTTAGCCTCCCCCTGTCTATTTTTTTGTTTTGTTTTGTTTTGCTTTGTTTTGTCAACATATACAGTATAACATGTATATTGAACATTTTGTAATAACATATCATTCTTAGATTTACAAGGAAAAAAATCTAGTGAATTACCAGGACTCCACTCTAGTTCACACGTATTAACAGCTCAACTATCAGAAAAATCTTGTGTTGTCTATATCATAAGCCTACAAAACAAACACTACATGATATATGAAAAGCTGCTCAACATCACTAATCATCAGAGAAATGAAAATCAAAACCACAAGATATTACCCCACACCTGTACAGATGGCCATCACAAAAATATATAAATTTGGTGAAATGTGGAGAAACTGAAGTCTTGTATAGTGTTGGTGGGAATATGAAATAGTACAAGCACTAAGAAAACCAGTTATGTAGGTTCCTCAAAAATAAAAAATGGAAATAACATGTGATTTAGGCATCTTACTTCTGCATATATATCTAAAGAAATTTAAATCAAGATCTTGAACAGACATTTGAACTCTCTGTTTATTGCATCATCACAGTAGCCAAAATATGGAAACAATCTAAAAGTCCATTGTTGGATAGAGGAAGAAAATATGATGTAGATATACACTAGGATATTATTCAGCACTTAAAAAGAAGTAAATCTTGCCATGTATGACAACACAGATGAACCCTGAGGACATTTTGGTAAGTACACAAGGCAGTCACGGGAGAATAAATACTGTATGATGCCACTTACATGAGGTACATAAAATAGTAAAACACATAGAAACAGGGTAGAATAGTGGTTGCCAAGGGTTAAGAGGAGGGGAATATGGAGAACTGCTAATCATAGTACAGAGTTTCCCTTATGAAAGATAAATAGCTTCTAGAGATCTGTCATACAGCTATGTGCCTATAGTTAACAGTACTTCATTGTGCAATCAAATTTTTTATGAGGGGAAATCTCATGGTTTTATCACAATAAAAATGACGACGACAAAAAGACGTTTAGTACTAATCTCATCTTACATCAGCTTTATCACTGAAGAATTTGTGAAAAGCCTTAACAAATCAGAAGAAGGGAAAATTCGGGTGTAATTTAGATCATCCTAGCAATTTGTATGGTTACTGGTATGAAACCTGCATTGGTCTTACCTTCTTTGGTCTTCAGTGAAAGGCAATTTATTTGCGGCAGGGTAGTCATTACTGAGGCCTTATTCTTTGCCAGTTCACCTTGTCGAAGTGTACCTTTGTATCTTCTTTATGGAAGTCCTGATTCCTTCAAAATGCCCAGTGCATGTATGATGGTCCTAGACTGTCTCTCTAGTTTACGCATTCTGTGTTTTATGCCTTGGTGGCTGTGTTGTCTGTGCTGCAGCCAGCATCCTGAAATGCTCTGCTGCCACAATAGGCAAGGTGTTGTGACAAGAAGTGTAGGAGCCTGTGATGAAAATGACTTGCTTCAAGGTACAGCACTGTGACACCTATGTGTGCCATTCAGTAGTCCTTTGGCAAGGGCAGCATACGTGATTACTATTTAACCAGTCTATGTGCAGTGCCGTATATTGTGGATACTCTTTATATTTTTGAATCAGTAAAATATATACATATAAAATTTGAAGCTTCATCTCTATCATTAGCTAGGTTATGCTAGATTTTGCTACAGTAAAAACAACTCCAAAGTCTCAGTAGCTTAAAACAACAGAGGTCGGTTTTTTTATTTTATGTGACTATTTCTGAACAAGGACTCAGGTTCCATTACCTGTAACTGCTTTGTGGCCACTACATGAGAAAGAAGGAGGCAGAGAATTGTACCTTGATTCTTAAGTGCTTTCACCTAAAAGAGATGCAAGTTATACTATTGCTTACATTTTATTAGCCAAAAAAAATCACATGATCACAACCTGAAAGAAATGCAATAGTACAGTCCTCTTGTGTGCCCCTCCGCCCAAAAATGAACAGGAAATATTGGTGTATACCACTAGCATCTAATAGAATATTAGTGGTTCATTTAAGAGAGAAATTAAAAGTGTGTCATAATTTCAAAACATTCCGTCAGTCCATTTTAGTAGTGCGTAATAGAACAACACAGCAAGTTAATGTTCAACCTCTGGAAAATAACAGCCTTAAACACGGTTTATGAAGCTCAGACTTCAAAGCTGACTTTCAAGGAAACCTAAAGACTTTGAATCACTTTAAAAACAAGCCACCAAAATTTTAATTAAAGAATGATCAGCCATAGAAGAAGAGCTTCTTGATACCACAGACAGGAAGAACCACGATCTTTAATGAGGGCAGTCAGAGCTGCAAGCTTTAAGCATCAAAGACATTAGTAAGGTTGGAAACACTCAACGACATTGGAGGTACAAAAATTCCTGCTGTGCCACTGAGTCCTCATAATAAAGGAGGAGGACAGTAGTGTGACTCTGAAAACATTTAATTCTCTGGTCAGAGTTCAGACAATTGATTTTTCCCATAACTGATGTAGCCTTGGAATAAAAAGAATATACCTATATCACAACCCTCTCAGCATTATCAGGCTTCCTTTGGATCCTACCACATATTTTTATTGAGAGGCTGCTCTCACATCCCTAGCAGATGTGTGTGTGATAACTGTGTAACTCTAATTATTCTCAACCAGTTCACCTCTTCGGTCTTCCTATTTAGCTTTTACACAAGCCACAGTCCTTCCAGCTCTGTCTAAGGCTTTTTCTGGGAAAACTGATCCAAAGCAGTTTTTGAATTATTTTTTTCTTGTTAATATGTGAAGAGCATTCTGCTCATTATTCCATATAATTGGCATATACCCTTTCTGTCTTTCTGAGATGCTGGTCATGTTTAAAACTGCCTTGGTTTTAAATTTCACCCATATAAATATTCCTCAGGCAGCAATATCAGACATAGTCAGACTCACCCCTGCTCTCAAGGGAAACAAGTAATACAGTTGGCAACATCCAAAATGAGTAGGAATGAGTGAGAAGTAGCTTTAAAAAGAAAGGGTGTGTTGTTAGGAAAAGTAAAGTAGGAATTCTGGGGCTCCTATCAGTGCTCATTATTGTGGTTGTTAATGAGATAATGGCAGTGGAACATAATCAACAAAACAAATGTGCGAAATAGAACTGGAGACTTGGAAATAAAGAACCAGCTGGCAGAGACCAGAGGAGGGGAGGGGATAATGGGGGGCGGGGAGGGCAGGCAAAGGAACATGCATGGAGGACTCATGAGCACAGACAATGGGGGGCACTGACAGTGGGAGTGGGGAGGGACGGGATAGGGGTGAGCAAAGGGGAAAAAGGCAGGGCAACTGCAACTGAACGACAATAAGTGAGTAAGTAAATAAATAATTGATTTGGACATTCCCATTTAAACAAAACCTGGACAGTCCATTGCTGGCAGACTTGTCTTACATAATACACTAAAAGGCATAATTCAGGCTGAAAGAAGATGAGAGTAGTCAGTAACTTGAATCCACATGCAAAAATATAGAACACTGGCAAAAGTAACTACAAAAGGTAAATATAAAAGAAAATATTGATAAATTTGATTTCTTACTCTATCCCATGTAAGTGGTAGTTACATAAAACGATTATAAAACTGTGTTGAAGGGTCTATACTGTATAATTATAGAATTTGAATGACTATAAGAGCACAGAGAAAATGAGAGCGTACTGTAGTAAATCAAATATTATGTGTACTAATGAAATTAAATCAATATTAATCAGAGCTTCATTGTTTTATCTTAAATTAATTGTAACCCTCACAATGCCCATTAGAAAATAATTAAAAATATAGCCAAAGAAACAATAAGAGAATAGAAATAGTATACTATAAAATATCAATTTAACATAAATAAAGACAGTAATGGAGCAAGAATGAATAAAGACAAAAGACATATAGAAAAGAAATAGCATAATAGCAGATACCAGTCCTAATTTATCAGTAATTACATTAAATGCAAATGAATTAAATACATCAATAAAATGGTAAAACTTGACTGATAAAAAACGTGAACCAAATTATGTATTTTCTATAAAAACAGTTTGGACTCATACGTAGAAGTAGATTAAAAGGAAAAAGTTTTTTTTTAGAAAGGTATATCATGCAAATAGCCCAGAATAACTATATTAATATCAGAAAAATATATATATTTTAATACAAAAACTGTTGCTGGAAACAAAGAGGGGCATTTTAATAATAAAGTGGGTAATCCATGACAAATTTATAAGGGTTATAAACTTGCATGTACCTAACAACAGAATCAAAATATGTGAAGCAAAAACTGACAGAATCAAAGGGGAAAATGCGCAGTTCCACAACAGATGGAGTGTATAACATAGACTTTTAACGTTGGATAGAATAGGCAGAGGGATGACACGAGCAACACTATAAACTGACTAAACCTAAATAGATAATATCGCATATTACGTTGAACAAAAGCTGAATACACGTTCAAGTGCACATGGAAAATTTTTCTAGTATAGACCACATGTCAAGCCATAAAACAAGTCCCAGTAAAAGTGAAAGGATTGAAAACATACCACAATGGAATTGAATTAGAAATGGAATTGAATTAGAAATCACAATGGAATTGAATTAGAAATCAACAACAGACGAAAATTTGAGAACGTCATAAATATGTGACAATTAAACAATACACTGCTAAATAACTAAAGAGTCAAAGAAGAAATCACAAGAAAAATAAAGACTTTGGTATTAATGAAAACAAAACACAGCATAAAATTTAAAACTTTTAGCAAAAGCAGTGCTTAGAATGTAATTCATAGCCATAAATTCTGATATTAAAAAGAAGAAAGCTCAACTAGATTATCTAATTTTCTACTTAGGAAATGAGAAAGAAAGAAGAGGATACTAAGCCAAAACAAGCTAAAGGGAGGAAATCATAAAGACTGGAGCAGAAATTAATAGAGTGTAGAGAAGGAACAGAAAAAAATCAATTAAGAGTCACTTATTTGAAAAGAGCAACAAAACTGATTAAATCTTAGCTAAAATGACTAAGAAGACTTAAGAAGAATCACATCAGTAAAACTAAGAATGAAAGAGTTGACAGCACTACTGACTTTACAGAAATTAAAAGGATTACAAGGGAATTCTATAAATAATGGTATACTAATAAAATAACTTAGATAAAATGAACAAACTCCCAGAATGCAAAACTACTGAAGCTCACTCAAAAAGAAATGAAACTGTAATAAGTATTTACTTCAAATTAGTAACTAAAAACTTTCCACAAAGAAAAGCTCTGGCCCTGATGGCTTTATTGGTAAACTCCACAAACTTTTAGAGGAGAATTAATCCCAATTCTTCAGACTCTTCTAAATTAAAAGAAAAAAAGAGAGAGAGAGAGAAGGGAATATTTGTCAAGCCATCATATGCAGTAGTATTACTTTGATAATAAAAGCAGACACATCAAATAAATAAGAAAGAAAAAGAAAAATCTGGAGACCAATTCGATATGAACATAGCTGCAAAAATCCTCAACAGAATGCTAGCAGGTCAAATTCAGCAGCATATAAAACAAATTATACACAGTAACCAAGTAGGATTTATCACAAGAATACAAGACAGGTTTAACATATGAAAATCAATCAGTGTAATGCACTATATGTATAAAATAAAGCATAAATCTACACATTATTTCAGTTGATGCAGATAGGGCACTTGTCTCTATCAAGTTCAAGATAAAAACACTCAAAGTTTAATTAGAAGAGAATTTCCTAATCTGATAAAGGGAATCTATGAAAAATTCAGGGTCAACATGTCTCCTCACCATCTCTATTTAAAATCTCACTGTATAAGTTGAATTTAGGGGCCCAATTAACACGCCTTTGTTATTACAAAATCATAAGCATGTAATTCTGTAACATAACAATATCACACTCAAGCACATCATATGACACTTTAGGTGAAATGTTCAAATTAAAACTCTAAATTATTACACCCATATTATTACCCTACCAACCCCAATCAAGCAGGTGTTACTTATACCAGACCCTATATTAGACTTCATTAGGGTGAAAACCTTTTGAGCTGCAAATGAAACCATCATTTCATTTAGAAAGTTAAGGGACAAGATATAGAAAGGGAGAAAATATTTAGAAACATATCTGATGAGGGACTTATACCCAGAACATAAAAAGAAGTCTTACAACTCAAAAATGAGGATAAGCCAATATTTTTAAGTAGGCAAAAAATCTGAATAGAGTGTCTCCAAAAAAAATTTATAAATGACCAGTAAGCATATGAAAATATGCTTACATAATTAGTTAATAGGAAAACGTAAGTCAAAACCCAAATGAGATACCACTTCATACTTCTTAGGGCAACTAAACCAAAAAATACAGATATAGCAAATTATCGGGATGATGGGGAAAAATTGAAACCTCCCTACACTGATGATAGAAGTGTAAAATGGTACAGCCACTTTGGAAAACAATTTGGTATTTCATCAATATGTTGCACACAGAGATACTATATGATAAAACACTACTATTCCTAGGTATATAATCCAACAGAGCTTTAAATATATGCCCACAGAAAAGCATGCACAAAAATGTTCATGTGCTATTGACAAGATCCAACAAAAGAAAATAAGCCAAATATCCATCAACTGATGAATCAATAAACAAAAGGTTGTATAAAAATAAAAAGGGGTATTATTTCATAATAAAAAAGAAAAAAGCATGAGACTCAATAGAACTATTATTAACCTTGAAAACTTGCTAAGTAAAAGAAGCAAGTCACAAAACACCACAGACTGATTCTATCTCTATGAGACATCCAGAAAATGCAAACCTACAGAGACAGAAAGTAAATAGATGGTTGCCTTCTGATACATAAGGAGTTCCTTAGAGGGTTATAAAAATATTCTAAGATTAAATAGTGGTGACGGCACAACACTGTAAATATAACAAAATACATTTAAAATTGGGTGAATTTTATGGTATATGATATACTTGAATTATGCTGTTATTTATGATAAAAAGTACTGGAAACAGCCTGCCTCTAAAAAATGAGAAAACAGGTAAACAAAGTTTAATGCATTTAATTAATTATGGCTTCTCAAAATTGAGTCTATAAGAACCATCTGCACAAATTGTTTAAAGTGAACGTTATTGAACCCCTGTGCCACAACTCCTGTTTCAGGTACTTCCAGAAAATTTTGTTGCAGGTTGTCCATGGAGAATACTTTGAGAAATATTTCAGTTGATGGAGCATAAGCAAACATTAAATTATGCTTATGAAGTGTTTTCAATAACTTGAGAAAAGCCTTATGTTTTGATTAAGGAGAGCAGAAAATATGACATAAATTTAAATTTTAAGTGAAAACATTGGTTATCTCAATCTCAAACTAGGAAACAGAATGGTTGCTTGAAAAAGTTAATTGTGATTGAATACAGGGTGATATTTTTCTTTTTTCTTCTTAGCTCCTTCACGATATCTGTGTTTTGCAATCAGCATAAGTTGTTGTTATAATCAGAACACATAAGACTAACTTTTAAAATGAAAGATCTGTGTTGAACAAGCCACTCAAAACACACAGTTTATATATACGTATATGCATCTGTTAAGCCCCCTAATGAATTCTTCCTATTTTCTAACTTGTATATGAAAATACTTGTTTCCAAAGTAATTTTTAAATATTTTGACAAAATAAGATTTTGTGATATTCAAAAATTAGAATTAGTTTGTTTTCTGAGAAAACTTAATTTTATGAATAATGACATAACTTTCAAATTGGAATTTCAATATATATTGCTAGACTTACAGTATAATTTGTAACACATTTAGATCTAATTACATGTTTCTGTATCTATACATTGGTTAAAATACTTTATATGTTTACTGGTTTGCATTTAATAATATAGATTGGATTTTTAAATTGAATTTAACTAAATCATACTGTTTGGAATACATATATCATCAAATTCCTCCACATAAATTGAATTAGTTAAATTTCATAATACTATAGGAATACTCTCCATACAGATATTCAGATGTTTGAGAGACGGGATATGGGATGTTTACTAAAGGTTGCCTGACTGAAAACAGCTTGGTTTATATTATTCTCTTATCAATATTTATATTATATTTAAGGCTTGCTATACACACAAGATGCTTACGCATTTTGAGTCTGACTACATTCTTATTTTGAAGCATTTAATGATAAGTTGCTGTTGGCTGAATTTAATAGGTTCTTGAGAAAATGTGGTTGTATTTCCAGATTCATAATATCACACTAAACCAGATTTAGCATTTTCTTGTAGAAAGAATGGAGTCAGAAGTCACATATCTGAGACTCTTTTGAAACAAACAGAAAAAGCCCAGAAGTAAAATGGTGATGGGAACAGACGATTTATTTTCCTCTACCTGCCTGCATTCAAAATAAGGGTATATTTAACCCAGAAAAGAACAGATGGACTGTATTTATAATAGTCAGTGATAAAATGTTGTATTATTCAATTCTTCTATTAATTTATTTCTGTTGCTCCCACTTCGAAATAGTGTATCGTTGCACATAGGTGAGTAAAATGAAAAGAAAAATGATACGCCATATACATGGTATATGATTCATGTGAAGCTATTTATTTCAAGTTTACTTTGAGGTAGTTTCTACTTTGGGCTTTACCTACTAACTCAGTCTCAAGGTAAAACATAGTATTCAATTTTCATATATTTATAATTTTTGGTACAGTACAGTGATTGTTGAAAAGAAGAGCCATTAAATGATACCTCGATAATGTCTTCAGAATAAAATGCTTTATTTATCCACCCAATAAACAGTAGTGAGATGGGCAAGACATATGGAGCATAAATCATTATTTCTTAAAAATTTGACTCTGAGTAAGAATAGATACACTAAATTATTTGTCTTTGAACTATATGAGCTGTTTTTATTTTCAAAGTTAGGTTTGCTATATTTCAAATAAATCAGTAGGAATGGAATGCACTAGGCTTTTGAAAAGCTCCTCTTTATCTTTGTCATGGACTATAAAATTTAATTTGTGGCTTTTTTTTTTTTATCATTTCCATGTCTCTATCACTTAGAACAGTGTTAGGAGTAGTAAGAAAAGAGTCCTTCATATTGTGTTAATAAACAAAGTTGTGATAGAAATAATTTATCCTATAGTTAGGTCTTCACTACCAAATAAAGGTAAATTGGACCACAGATGTAAGAAAATAAAACAACCTGCATAAACAAACCATATAAAATAAGTTTATCAAA
Organism: Mormoops blainvillei; assembly: GCA_004026545.1. Classification (NCBI taxonomy): domain Eukaryota; kingdom Metazoa; phylum Chordata; class Mammalia; order Chiroptera; family Mormoopidae; genus Mormoops; species Mormoops blainvillei. The sequence continues at coordinate 13,512 of PVJD01003463.1, read as the reverse complement.
AATCAAATATGTATACATATTCTTGCACAGGAAGCAGTGGGTAATGATTTTGACATTAACTAGTCACTGGTTTGACAGTTCCATCACTAACTACCCATGTGAGCTAAGCAACTTAACCATTTTGAGCTTCTTTTTCCTCATTTGTAAGATATGAATAACACCTTGTGACATATGAAAATGGAAATTTAGATTCTATTTTTTAATATAAAATAAATAAATTTCCTGGGAAATATTTTTATAATAATTATAATTATTATAAATAAATGTATAATAATTCTAATACTATTAATACTTGTTTTAGTGTGTATAATCCTAGGTACATTATGACATCTCAAAATAAGTTATTTAACCTATCTAACTTAGGTTTTAATAATCCCTTCAACTTGGCCATTATCACTCCAATTTATAAGTTGGAAAATTTCCAAATACGATTGTTTTCAAGTCACAAAATTAGCTATTCAGTGAAGTATACAAACACAATTCCATCAGCAGTCTCGTATCTTTGTATAAATAAAATGAAGAAACACAAGGATCTCCAATAGCCCTTTTTTTCACCTAGTTGTCTTGTCAGCTATTAGCGTGACAACTGGAATTCTCATCCCCAGAGCAGAGCGCTTTGCATTAAGATGACGTTTTCCCAACCCTTTGTTCTACTCAATTCTTGAGTGTATCCTCTAAGTACCTTATTATGTGTACACCTCCCCACCGCCCCTTGACACCCATGGTAGCAGGTAGCATATGCTGCAGACCACCACTCTTCTCTACAGTTTCCCTTGACAAATATTGCTAGCATGGTCTAAAAGTATTATATTTTTAACATTATACATTATGACTTAACTAGTAATATGCCCTGTAAAGGGGATATATTCTAAAGACTAATATAGAGCCAGACAATGCGTGAACCACAGGAGTAGTGCCAAAATGACGGAATGTGAGTTAGAAGGAGATTGGTGTCAGCTCAGGATGAAGATGGCCCTTCCAATAGTTGATCTAACAGATTATTCTGAAACTGTGAGTTCCCTGTCCCTGAAGAGATTCAAGTGGTGATTGAGAAGAGTGAAGCACTGAGTGAGCGCTTTGACCAGGTGATGCTCAAAAACAATTCTACCCCAAGGCTCAAATCCTGTGATGTTCACAGGACAATAGTACACTATAGACCACATATTGAGAATATAGGCACCACACCCTGTCCTCACAGGATGTTAGTAGTGATAACAGGAGTAAAAATAATGAGTGACAATTGTAAGATGAGTTAGAGTTTGCAAAGAGATTTGATATAATGTTTAATTCTCACACCAAGTGTGCATGGAATTATTATTACTGTCATCCCCATTATAAATATGAAAACTGGAGCTCAGCAAAGTTGAACGACTTAGCTATGATTATCTAATAAGGGATGAAGATGAGCTCTGATACAAAATCGTCTTTTCAAATCTCTCATGTGTTATCCTAAATGATTACGATTGAGGACAAGTAATTTAAATTATTCTTAGGTTTCCTTTGCCTTCAGAAAAATCATAGGAAAGGCTTAAAAATCAATGAGCATCTGAATAAATGTGTTTTAATACCACACCCCGATTTAACTTCTCAGGGGATTAATGTGGTGCATGGCATTGCCTGTGTGGCATTGTCATTAAAATAAGCCCCTGGGAAAGGGGCCAGCCTGTTTACTGTGATATCATGCTGTGGCATCATGCCCCAGTCAGAATACATTTCTAAAAGGGTCAGTCTCACTTATGGAGACCCTCAGGGAAACCGAGGGAGTGGGGAACTGCTGATCTGTCTATTTTGCCTTGGTCACACTCATCATCTGAATTAGGAATGTAGGGTCATTTTAAATGTGCTGCTTCAGGGCTTCCTATGGGTCAGAGTTTTTAATCTCATATGAATCTCATTTTGTAGAAACCAGCTGACACCATCCAGTGCCAGTTCTGCAACCTCACCAGTGAAACAAGATGGGCTTCTATGCACCCTTTACGAATCACTTGGCTAAGCAACTCCCTACCACAGCAGGGCTAAATTTTCTCTCCCCTCTGCTACTTTTGTCTTGCTCCAACCCATTCCTCAAGACTGAAGGGAAAGGATTTTACAAACCTAATAACATCAATTTTCAGGCTATTTTAATATGGCTGAAAAATGTAACAATGACTGGTTTAATAAAAACTAGTTTGTTTTTATATTACTGCATTAAAGGACCCTATGCAAAAGTGTCCCTTTCACCTCTGGGACTGTTCCTGCTATCTGACCTTGAAGAAAGAGGAACTAAGTTTTCATGACTCCTGGCTGTGAATTTAATGGGCCAACAAGGTTGCTCATAAAAGAAACAAGGGGACAGTGGGGCTGCAGAAGTTGATTGTTCAGTAGTTCCTCTGTTTTCTTTTTTCTTCCCTCCCTGTGCATAGGAATAAAGTGAGCGAGAACTCAAGAGATCACTAGGGTGGGGTCAGGAATTTTAAATAAAGTGGAGCCCCCCACCCCATGCCTGGGAGCTTACGCTGAGCAAATTGTCCTGGGGCTATACTGGAAGAATTATAGTCTCAGTAGGATTGTCTGAGTTTCCAGAAGACATGCAGAAGCTAAATTCTCATGAGCCTAGCCCCACCCTTCAGCAGGGAGGGAGAAAATTGCCATTGCCTGCACTCGGTTGGTTTTTCTTTTTCTTCCTCAAGAAAATATGGCTTCATCGGTAACAGCACTTCACCTGCAGATTGTCTCCATACACAACTCTACCACAGGGCCCATGATACTTACAAACCCCAAAACAGAGAGCCCAGAGCCTATGGGGGTGATGGCAAAACATCTAAATGTCACTCTTTGAAATGCTAAACTGAAAAAACTGGAGACACTTGATATGAAACAATGAGTGATGACATCTGTTATACACACATCAAAGTCATACAATTAGAAATGAAAAGAGAGTAAATGGCTTTTCAGTCTTTTATGAAGAATGCGAGGCTCTCGCTGGTGTGGCTCAGTGGATTGAGTGCCAGCCTGCAAACCAAAGGGTCGCTGGTTTGATTCCCACTCAGGGCACAGGCCTGGGTTGCCGGCCAGGTCCCTAGAAGGGAGCGCATGAGAGGCAACCACACATTGATGTTTCCCTCCCTCTCTTTATCCCTGTCTTCCCCTCTCTAAACATAAATAAATAAAATCTTTAAAAAGAAAAAAAAAGAATGCGAGGATCCAGGCCCAGTAGGTACAGACATACATTCCATTAATTCACTCAAAATTAAGTATTGAGTGCCTACCTGGTAGCAGGCCCTGTTGTGGAGTCCGTGGGTGGATGAACAAATAAGACATACACAGTACCTGAATTTATGCTAATTTCTTAGAGTATATTGACAGACAAGAGACAATGCAATTGAGAGAGTGAAGCAAACAAAAGCAGGGTGTTATACTGTACGTATGTTGACTGGATGTGAAAAAGGGCGAGTGATTTTACATTGGTTGGAAGAGGACAGTCTTCTGTATCTAGAGTCAGCATTTCTGGTAGTGAAACCAGTGAGTGCAGACCAGGATCGGGTTTACCATGTTTTAAAAAAAAGGAAGCCACTATGACTAAATTTAGAGGGCAAAGAGGAAAGTGGTAAGAAATTAGGTCAGCAAAGTAGGCAGAGGTCAGATCATGTGGAACTTTATAGGTAAATATAAAGACTTTGGATTTTATTACAAATGTAATGGGAAGCCATGGGTGGCTTTTAAGCTGGGGGTGAGGAGAATATAATCTCACTAATGATTTCTTGATTTTGTTTTTTTCATTTATTTTTTCTGTAAAAAGAATAAACTTTATTAAAGAATGGAGGCAGGGAGCCCTGTTAGGAGATCATTGCAGTAACCCTCAAAGGAGAGAGCATGGGCCTGCATTAGGCTGACCACGGAGAAAACAAAATGAAAAGGTGCATTTGGAATATGTTCTGCAAGTAGAGCCATCGGAATTTGTTTATGCTTTGGATGTCAGTTTTGAAAGAAAGAAAAGAAAAATAGATGACGTGTAGACTGTATCTAAAGCCATGGAGGAGATGAATTTCCCTGAGAAAAATTTAGGCTAAAAATGATGGAAGGTCTAGAACTGAGCCTTTTAATTGCAGAACATTATGCATTTAAGTAGAGGAGAAGCTGACAAGGACACTAAGACACTGATGATGTTTGGGATTTCGGCTTTCACAATTTGAACATGGCAACATTTATTTGTTGAGATGAGGAGTATAGGTTTGACATGGGAGCAGTTAAAACAAAAACGTCAAACCTGTAGAAACAGAGTAGAGTGGTGGTTTTCATGGGTTTGTAAGAGAAGAAATGAGGAGATGGTCAAAGGGTACAAACTTCTATTTGTAAGATGAATAAGTTCTGAAGATCTAATGTACAACATGAGGACTGTAGTTAATACTGTAGCAGGTGTGTCCAACCTTTTGGCTTCTCTGGGCCACACTGGAAGAAGAGTTGTCTTGGACCACACATTAAACACATTGTGACATGCAATCACAAGAAAATCTCATAATGTTTTCAGCAAATTTACAGTTTTGTAGTGGGCCACATTCACAGCCACCCTGGTCTGTGTGTGAACTGCGGGCCATAGGTTGGACATCCCTGCACTTGAAATTTGCTGAAAGAGTAAATTTTAAGCATTCTCCTCACAAATGTACACAATAGGTAACTATGTGATGTGATAGATGTGTTCATTAACTTGGTTGTGGTAAATATTTCAAAACATACATCCAATCACATTGTACATTTGAAATATATAATATTGTTTGCCAAGTATTCCTCAAAAAAGCTGGGAAGATAAATTCTTTTTTGATCGGGTTAATTTTGAGATTCCTGTTAGAGATCCAAATGGAGATGTCAAGTAGGCAATTGGGTATCAGTATGGAATGTGGTGCCCTCAGCCAATCACTGTAACCACAGTGGGTAGAGAATAAAATGCATCGTGATAAATTAATCCCTGGCCAGAGGAGAAGGTAAATAAATCATCTGGCTCATAAGCGAAGTGAGAGTCGACCCCGTTCGGAATCTCTAGAGTTCTGTTGCAGGACTGTCAGAACCACTTACCAATGAGATGGGGCTTTTTTTGTTTTTTAAATGTTTTTAAATATTTTATCGATTATGCTATTACAGTTGTCTGACTTTTTCCCCCTTCAGCCCCTCCACCCAACCCACCTCCCACTTCCATAATCAGTCCCTTCACCATTGTCCATGTCCATGGGTCCTTCATGCATGTTCTTTGACAATCCCTTCACCTTCTTTTGATCAGTTCCCACCTCCCCACTCCTCTCTGACAGCTGTCACTCTGTTCCCTGATTCTATGCCTCTGGTTCTACTTTGCTCATTAGTTTATTTTGTTCACTAGATTCTTCTTATAAGTGAGATCATACAGTATTTGTCTTTCACCAACTGGCTTATTTCACGTAGCAAAGAGATGTTTTTATACCATCCCTTAAATATATGTAAATATGTATAATACATAATAATGAGCTTATCACATGTAGTCAGCAGGTCATTTATGCTGGACATCATGTTCACAGCTTGATGTTTATTTTAGACTTTAATTACTATCTTACTGGTGAGAATAAACTGTAAGTACTCTCAGTGTATAGGATATAATAAGTTGGTAAATATGATAATTAAAATTAATTTTTTTTCTAGCTATAGGTATCTTTTATTTTCTAGTATACTGAGATTCTCAACAACTGAAATGCTTTGGGCCTCTCTTTGGCATCTGAGAGGCCCTGACATGATGACATTGGCACGTGAAAACACAGTTCAAGGATTATGCTAAAGGGGTTGATTTTCAGGGCATTCACTATAGGTATTTTCCACATGACATTAGTGATAATTATAGAGCCCCTCTTTATCATTCTAAAAGGATACTCAAACTAAGAAAACTTACAGAAAGTATATTATACTCTGAAATGTATGGAATGTATTCCATTCGATCAGTATTACCACGTGTCACACTTATAATTTAAACCCCCTATTTGTTGACGTTCAGGGGAGCACCAATGGCAGTGGTCAGTAGCTGTAAGACGTCTCCATAACAACATGTAGCAGAAAAGGCATATGACACCTCTAAGGCTCAATGAAACTCAGCTTGGAGAAGGCATTGCTACAGTATTTCACAACTCAAGATTCCCTCAAACTGACAGGACACTGGAAAAATAATTTCTATCTACGAACAATCTGTGAATCTTTGACACTTTACCATATGTAATCAGAAGCTATAATAATTCATCTTAGCAGCCTCTTGCCCGTCAGAGAAAAGTGGTAAGAAAATAGGGTTCTGTCCAGCACAAAGACTATAATAATGTCATAATAGGGAACAGGCCATGGTTTAACCAAGAGCAGAAAATGATTTCACTTTCCTGGTCAGCACAGAGCAAGTGTGGCTCCGAAGAACAGATCAGGAAGCTGACCTAATGATTCTGAAAATGCAGAACCAAAAACAGCCAAAATTTGGAGAAGTTGAGAGCCCTGCCAACCACGGTAAGAAGGAGGCTAAGAGATTTCAGTCTCCTGGAGACAGTTCACATAATCAGAAAAGGAAAGGGACTATTAATTTTTTAAAAGGAAAAGAGGAATGGAAGAGAAAGGGGGGAAAAACTCAGCAGCTGCAGAGTAGAAGCTAAAAGTGTTAAAATGTCCATGAACATTACAAATGACCCAAGACAAGACAGGTGTGCTCAGGGAGTATGGTTCCCATATGGCAAGGTGCCACCTGATAATGTAAAACACAGTGGTACGCCCACCCCGAGACCCTCTCTGCATAATCAAAAGAGTGGAGATGAGAATTTCATTTTAGAATGACTTTAAAGTATCCACCTGTAAGGAATATGGAAGATCAGACTTTCTTTTCACTTGAAACCCATTTAGCTACCTCAAAACAGCAATGGTCCAGAAGAGGGAGTCATCCCTGTATGTATTTCTCCTGTTTCTCCTCATTCTCACCCCATCCCAAGTAAACAAGTAACTGTTTTTGTACATAAAGCATATAGTAGGGAAGGCTCAGGAAGGAGAATAGAGCTGGGAAAGTGATAAAAACTAGAGAGAGGAGTGTGGCTTTTGTAATTAATGGTCATGAAAGTGCTCAGTGCTATCTGTGGTGGATTTTAAGAAGAGATCTGGCGGGGAGCAGGACAGGCACCTCTCTGGAGGAAAGCTTGCCAAGCAGAGGGGACAGAAAGAACAGAACTCTGGAGGTGGGAAAACGCCTGGTGTTTTTGAGGAGCTGCATAGCCTTCAGTACAGAGAGAGCAAAACAATCAAAATGAAAAGGAGATGATAAAAGGATGGAAGCAGCAGGGGCCTCATTTTGCAGAGCCTTACAGCCCTTTATTCCCAGCAGCATCAGAGGGTTCCGAGGAGTGTGACGGTCCCTCTGGGCTTAGCAGAACCACTCTGGAGCTCTGTTGAAAATAAATTGCAGGGGAGCAAGTGCAAAAGCAGGAAGATGAGTTAAAATATTATGGAAATAATCCAGTTACGAGAGGGTGTCTTGGAACAGGAGAGTAACTTCGAAGGTAATCAGGAAAAGTCAGACGGTGGATGTATTTTGAAAGTGGACCTAAAAGGATTTGCTAATGGGTTGAATTGGTCTTGATAGAAAGGAAGGGATCCAGGATGACTTCAAGTCATTGACCTGAGCCAGTAACTATTTACGAAAATAGGCAAGATCAGATGGCATATAATCTGCAATAAATTATATCACAAGATCAGAACTAGTGAAATGTTTGACCACATGAATTTGTTTTAAAAATTAGAGTTCTGAAATCCATCATAGTCCCTTTTATGTTCTGCTCACTGTAACAAAATTAGGGTTAAAAATAATTCAGTGCAATTACCTTTAGTAAGGAATTTTTGATAATTATTTTCACTCTAAGTCTTTTTTAAATTTTTTTCAATTATTTCCAACTTTTTGGGGTGTACCTTAAATTGCTTCCAAGAGCCTGCTTCTACTCTGGGTTGGCAAGCTGATTTTAATTCTATTAGCTTCATTTGTGTAATTCTTTATCAGCAGGCAAAAACAAGTCCCCATTGTGTGGGAAAAATTTATAAAAAACCTTTAAATTAAAATGAAAAAGCTTCTTTACTGTTTGTAACCCCCTTTTCTTAGGTTTCCTTTATCGTGTGCTATAGAAATTTCCTCTCTCTTTTACCTCCATGCATCATTTATGTGGTTCTTATGTGGGTGCAATTCCCCATAATATTCCAGAATGTACTGCTTTGCGAGTAGACTGAATAGTTTTTGCTTCTTCACATTCGGTGCAGAGTTGTAATTGAAGACAGATTTCCGCCACAAAGGCTCCAGATGTTAAAATATTTCCCAACATTGACTTAATACAGTGATGGCAGCACCTCCCTCCCGCCTCTCCCAGTAGGGCTGGGATTGTACTGTATTCCCTACTAGTTTACCCTCCCGCTCTATAAAGGGTAAAATTTTCCCTGGGTGCAGAGGCTCCCTCATAGTCTCCAAGACTGAGGGATCCCTAACTGTGGGACTGCAGCTTAAGTGTATGAAGTTAAACACCCTAAAAAGCTGCAAGAGGCCCTTTTAAGGGAGGCAGAAACTGGTCAGAGAAACACCACCAATTTTCATCCCCAACTTGATTTTTAAATCCATGAAGGATCTTACAGAAAATGTCTCTCAGATTATCATTTGGGTTAATCCATGATGCAACAGTATCACAAAAAAATATAAAATCTTGTATTACTCCACTGGGATTCACATTGATCATGGTACAAATGCCACGAAATGCTTAATCCTTTTCCCCATCGTCCCTTATGTTTCTCAGAGACATGCACCAGGGTCTTATAAACTGCTGTAGCATGGGGGCCATCTCTTGAGGACAAACGTAACCAAGACAACCAATATTCATTGCTGCATTGTCTAACAACGTCTTTGGTGTGTTGGCTCTGTTAATGATTTCTACAAGCTGGTGCAACACCGTAGGAGTACAAGGCTACACATCTCCACCCACCTGCATGGAGATGTCTCCGGTTGTCCTTATGGCATTATTGCAGGCTGAAATGAACTCTGAATTTAGGTTGGTTTCCAGTATTGTAATGAAAGCAGCTCTACATGGCTTAACATGCTGAAAGTGAGCTTTTGTCCGGTTACCTAACAGGGTAAAGGAACTCTGTCAGACTTCTGGCATTTTATCCTGCGTGTGCTGACACATCAGTGTTAGAATGTTACTTTGGGCCTCTAGCTGTTCAGCGTCGCCCCCAAGTCCTTCATCCAGGCCACCGAGTAAATCAAGAGCCACTATCATAAAGTCTTTATCTGGAGCCTCATATTGATCTGGTTGACCATTGTCCAGCACGGCCCGTGCAAGTCTTCTCTGCTAGGTTCACACATCGCTGATGCACAGGCTCAGAGTATGGAAGGAAGCCAAACTGCAGGGCTGTGGCAACTGAAGGTAGGCACTGAGGTAAAGGGAAGGGATCTTTATCTTCATCCTTTAACATCTTCCATTTCTGGATCAGTGGAGGCATTAGTATCTGAATATATTCTGGTTTGTTTAAATGATGTCCTACTGAATCTGCTAATGTCCCCATGGCATCATAAAGAATGAGCAAGTTCTTATGTTGGTATTTACTAAATGTGAAGACCAAAGCATCCAGTATATAAGCAAGGCAAGGACCGAGTCCTGTACAAGCTTCCTTCTCTAGGGTAACAAAGGCATTGCAGGCAGCTCCTTGTACCCTCTTGTTGCTATCCAGGATATGCTTTAGCAATTCTGTCATTAATGGTTTCAGGTATGTGTCTGGGGGCTGGCTGACTACCCAGTGTGCATAGTGGCTCAGAGTCCAGCATGTTATGGAATACACAAGAGCCTTTTCATCAGAGAGGCACTATATAAGGTGAGGAATGAGCTCAGGCATGTATGGAATCATGCCTTACATGCAACCTGCAGCAATTCCTCCTAAAACCAAGATGTCCGATTCTTTAGCAACCCATTCATGACAAAAAAGTAATTCTTTCAAAAGCGGCAAAATATGTGGCAAAAGTTCATCACGATACACATTTGCAAGAACATCTAGGGCAGTAGCAGAACATTTCCTCAGATTCCAGTCAGAAATTGTATCATCATCATCAGTTTCATCATTGTCATCGTCATTTTCCTCTTCAATGCCATCTTCATCATGCTGTTGAGTCACTGTCCTTGATCAATGAAAAGTGGCCTTATATCCTGTTCACTATCAGGAATCATTTCATCTTCTTCAACATCACCCTTAAGTAGGGAAATATCTATAACTGAGTACTTCATGCCATTCACTAATACAGAAATCAACTTAGAAAGGTGCCTTATATCTTTGTATATTGGTTGCTCGGCCAACGTGAGTCAAAATTCCCAGGCTCATAGAGCCACGTTTTCATCTTGACCTTGGATCCTCTGCAGCATGGACTCAACTATATTATGCATGTGAGGAAGCAGGCAACCCATTTGAACTTCAAGCAACATCACAAGTACCCGGCACACATTTTTCCGTACCTCTGGTTCTTCATCCCCAGCCAATGCAAAGCAATTCTCAATGAAAGGATCAATGTGCAACATCAGAGCTTGAGTCCTACTGATGATAAACTGATTGACATGTGCAACAGCATGAAATCTTATTTTGGGGCTACTGTGCTTAAAGAACTGTAAAAAATTTAGAATCAAGATGCTGAGAGGATACTCTAAAACATCACCATCTAAAATCTCAGCAGAATCTTCCATATCTTCTAAAGGACACCGAATGCTCCCTCACAAGTGTTGCAATCTTCAGAGTCCAATAAGCAACAGAGTTTTGGTAAGAGGTCAGGCCAGTTCTGCAATTCTCCCTTGGAGGGTGTGGTTGTAATCAAAATACCTACAATGGCTCTCATCAAAGGAGAGGAGTCACCAATATTGTTTAAGCATTTGCTTTTAATAAGGCCTGTTACACCATTTGGGAAGTTCTGAAAATGCGCTTTAACATTATTCTTCAAAATGAGGCCACCCAATGATCTTGTGGGTTCATCTTCAGATTTTAATTTTGTCAGAAGAAAAATTAGGTAGTTGTTAAAATCTGGATACAGATTGAGTTGTTCCAGTTTTCGTTGCACAGCTCTCTGAATGGCGGTGTCTGGGGACGGGGACTCCTTCAGCAGCAGGTTCCCACGCATACTCCGTTTCAGTTCGCCGGCCGCACACCATCCCGGAGGCCTCTGGGGCTCAGACCTTCCGCCAAAGCCGCATTGCCTCCTCTCTCTTTCAGTTCATTTCTTTTTCTGTTGTGCATTTGTTCTTAGCATTAAAGCAATAAAGAAAAATAAAACAATAGCAGAGACTCCTAAGTTGTGTTTTCCAGGAATGTCAAGGGCCCGTAATATTCCCTTGAATTTTAACGTATTTCATGCTGTATAATTGAATATAACAGATGGAAGAGAGGATTGAGATTTTATACTTTTTCCTAAAGGGCAGTGGATACATGAATAAGAGTTTTCACACTTTTCGTGTAAAATGCTATTTTTATATTAATGTATTTTAATAAGTGTATTATTTTTAATCAAGCACTGGTAGATTCAGAAGATATTTAGTATGATATTTATATATAATGATATTTTTTAAATATTCAAAGAAAATATGTCCCTGTTATATTAGATGTTACTCCAGTACTTGCCCAGATACATACAAAGCAAGTAATTGAGTCTCCAGGGATGTTACAGAGCATCCGTTGATATAATACACATTTGAATTATAGCAAGGATGTCAAACATAAGACTCAATAAGGCAATTCTTGAAATCTCTCTGAGTTAACATATTTCTAAACCTTATTACTCTGAAAAAGAAGAGAGATAATATATAGCCTGAATTTATATATTTAGCAAAAAAAGAAAAAATATATATAACATGTAAATATAATAACATATATATTCCTTTTTCACATGAGGAACCCAACTTTACTATAAATTTGAGAATTAAGAACAGTTTCCCCTTTAACCAACTGGGAAGAATTCATGCAGAGAATTATAAGAATTGGAAACTATTTGAAAATTTCATGACCAATCTTGAAAATAGGGTACCAATCTATCTATCTACACATATAAATTTTATTGTAGCAATGTTATCTTAACAATATTATATAAAGATACCTAATAAAAAGTAACTAATTTTCTATTTATGTGCTGATTACACTTTTGCTTAATCTTGTTTAGTCTTTGTCTATATGCATATATAATTGATATCCTTATAATTAGTTTTATATTTTATATATTATTTGTACCTATCATTATAAGGATATGTACATGTTCTTAAATAACCTGTAAAATTATAATGTGATCCCATTCGGTGGGTTGTCTTTTCATTTTGTTTATGCCTTCCTTTGCTGGGCAAAAACTTTTCACCAATGGTATATCAGATAAGGAGTTAATATACAAAATTTATAAAGAACTTATAAAATCTCAACACCATAGAAACAACCCAATTAAAAAAAAATGGGCATAGGACATGAATAGACGCTTTTCCAAAAAGGACATACAGATGGCCAATAGACACATAAAAAGATGCTCAACATCACTAATCATCAGTAAAATGCAAATTGCAACCACAATGAGATATCACCTCACATCTGTCACAGTGGCTATCATCAATACGTCAACAAACAACAAGCGCTGGTGAGGATGTAAAAAAAAAGGAACCCTGTGCACCGTTGGTGGGAATACAAATTGATGCAGCCACTGTGGAAAGCAGTATGGAGTTACCTCAAAAAATTAAAAATGGAACTACCTTATGACACAGTGATACCACTTCTGGGAATATATCCAAAGAAATCCAGAACACTAATTCTAAACAATATAAGCACCCCTATGTTCATTGCAGTGTTATTTACTGTAGCCAAGATTTGGAAGCAGCCCAAATGCTCATCAGTAGATGAGTGGATAAAAAAGCTGTGGTACATTTACACAATGGAATACCACCAGCCATAAAAAAGAAGAAAAGTTTACCTCGTACAACAGCATAGATGGATCTGGAGAGTATTATGCTAAGTGAAATAAACCAGTTAGAAAAAGCCAAGTACTGTATGATTTCACTTATATGTGGAATCTAATGAACAAAATAAACTAACAAAAAAACAGAAACAGACTCATAGATACAGAGAACAAACTGAAAGCTGTGAGTGGGGAAGGGGTTGGGGGCTGGGTGATAAAGGTGAAGGAATTAAGCAAAAAAAAACCCCCAAAAACCACCTCACAGACAAGGCAACAGTATGGTGACTACCAGAGTGAAAGGGGGGTGGTAGGAAGTAGAAGAGGGTAAGGGGAGATCAATGGTGATGGAAGGAGACTTGACTTGGGGTGGTGAACACACAATGCAGTGTACAGACGATCTGTTATTCAGTTGTACACATGAAATGTATACAATTTTGTTAACCAATATCACTCCAATAAATTCAATAAATTTTTTTAAAACCTTACAAATGTAATCATGCATAACATTTAATTGAATGGTTCTATAATGCTTTTATTAAGTATTTTTTTAATGTTAGACATTA